>JAWPHD010006445.1:0-144934 GCA_037043455.1 Cyrtodaria siliqua
AGACACTATCTTATGCGGTTTTTTTTTATTTTAACCCGACACGACATAATGACGTCATGTGACATGACGTCACCCCACATGCTATTCTATGTTTAACGTCATTTTACTATGGCATCAAAATACCATAGCAACCAGTACTTAAATGGGACATTACCATTAGCAAACTGTACATATATTGAAACAGTGTTATGGCAAACCCAAGAATTACACCAATGGTTAGTTTTTAAATGGCAAAAAGCCCACCTCAAACTTAGAAAATCCTACTTAAATTGCATATACCAACCGCAAGACTCATGGGATCTTGAGATATCGCAAGTTAGATATCTCACGATAAGTTGCGATACATCTTGAGAAATTGTAAGATATATCACTATTTATTTTGTGATATCAATGACTCAAGACACATTGAGATATCTCAAGATAATTATCTCAAAACAACTTAAGATATCTCAAGACAGTTATCTCAAGATAACTTGAGATATATTGAGATATCTTGAGATTAATTGAGATATCTCAATACAAATATCTCAATATAAAATGTGATATCTCAACATGGAGTATCTCAAGATAAATTAGACATATATAGAGATATCTCAAGATACGGTGCATCGCGGAGTATTACAATATACATATTTTACCGAGTTGTTCATAATCTGGGTTTCGTAGCAATGCGGGTTTGCCTTATCGACAAATTACATTCTAACCGAAGTAGTTCTCTTCGCAATCAAACCGAATGGTAACAAACTATGAAAATATGTTGAAATACAGACAAAAAATCCTTCATTTGACTGTTTTAGTAAAAAAAGGTTTGACCCTTAAGGGGGCACTCAACAGTTTAATGTACATTTCTCAATCATCAAACCCATGACAAGCTCTTAGCCTGAATCCTTGAGCAAAAATAAATCACATCATCATTGTGTCATACATTTCTTAGAAGACAATAAAATTACCCATGTTTCCATACCAAATAAAAGTATCAAAAAGCATTTTCTGTACAACTTTAGTCCCATTTCTTTAAGATTACCCCACCCCTTAAAACATGCAAAAAATGCAATTTTAGCAATATTTCAAATGTCAATAAATAAAAATAAAAAATGTTCCTACACATATCAGGGTCATGTCTGCACTCATAATGCTCTTGCATATCAGGAAATGCTAAAATGTACATACCTAGTCCGGCATTTTAAAAAGTTATTCCATGCTGATCTCCCCGTCAGAGGAGAATCAGCCATTGAACTACTTTTAGGAAGTTTTTGATTGGTTCACATTTTTCTATTTATAGCCTCCAATAAAACCCAAAGAATGCATATTCCAATACACCAAAATAAACTTAGAAGTAATCAAAACTGAAAAAAACATCAAACATGTACTTCATAATTATTATAAAGACCATCCATGGATCTAAAAGATGCTTAGTTGATTTCTTTCTGATTTACACCATGGACATTCATGCGAAACTGAGGACTGCCCCCCTAACATTTATGGCCATGTCGTAAAAAATGGTAAAAAACTAACAAGATTATTTCGTGGCAATCAATACTATTAGGGTAGTACCAGGCCTTCCAAAACTTTTTAACACAAAATCCTGAGATTTTTAAAAAAATTGATTTAAAGCTCGCGAAGAACATTTTTAAATGAAAATTTGGAGCGCGCGACTTGATTTTCGCAATACTTTTTTTAAAGCGCAAATTTAAATCTTTATGCAAATAATACAAATTGATGCATTGTTTGATAGTTATAGAAAATAATAAATTAGCATAGTAATTCGATTAGAAAGACTTTAATTTCTACTACGATTTGTTTGTTGATGGGGGCGGTGGGGGGGGGGGGGGGGGGGGGGGGTAGTTTTGTGTGTGTGTGTGTTTTTTTATGAAAGTGCACTCACTTTTCTAAACAGATCTTAATTCAAATACAAAGTCTTCAAAACTCTAATACAAATTATAATCATCGTACACAGCAGTAGTTGACTTGCTAGCTCTTCACACTTGCGATTTCAGTTAGCCTGACCAATTAAAGAAGTCACAGATATATTGCTGTTATTGCACATGTCGTTATGTCACTGAAGGAACTAATTATGCCCTTAGGTGTTAATTGTATATTCAGTCAGTGCATTACACGGTTGACCCCCGTTGATTTGGCACTTGTAAATACTCCTCTGACTAGGGATCGTAACAGGACCAATTCGGGAAATAGCTGATAAACTGTGAAAATATAGCTTTATGAACATTGTGTTTTGACGGAGATCTTACACTTAAATCCGGAGATCCGGAGAGCGACTGAAATCGGCACTTTTATCCGGAGATATGGCAGGGCTTTTTCCCTGTATTTTAGGAAACATGAAGAAATATAAAAAGATCGGACAGGGAAAGTAGCATTCAAGGAGGACAGTCAATCACAAAACACAGAAACAAACATGGAAACAGACAAACAAGAAGGCAAAAGTAATAATAAAAGTAAACGACATCATAAACACAAAAGGGTTGACAATAGGGCTACCGCCTTGGAACGGTCAGTAGCAAAGTAGGCCACTGGGGATTTAAACCGGTTCTAGGGTGCACCAAACCTCACACTTACCCTACTGTCATCCCATTAAAACAGGACACCCTTTAAATTTGGGTAATTTCTGTCGTAAAGATGACCAAATTCACAACTGAGAATTGTTTACGTCAACATTTTGTAAGTTGGGATGAGGTAATAGCATAAAAGGCACAATTAGGAACACTATTACATCAATAAAATACTACTTATATTGATTAGTATGTAACATAAGAGATTTATCAGTACACTCTAAAAAATACACTATTTTGCATTGGGAAGAAAATGCCCTGTGAATCCACGTTATTGCAAGATATTTTACTATGCCATGAATGAATGAATGAATGAATGAAAGTCTTTATTTACAGAGGGTAACCCAATTAGTATAAACTAATCTTCCTTGGGGCCCTCTAAAGCAATATTTGCATACATACAAATACATAATTATATAGCAATATAACAATCAGCATAACAAATTCAAAGTTAGCATTATTCATAAACATGATCAACATGATAACAATGTTACACAACAACATAATACATACATATGGCGGCAGAGGTTTGACTTACAGACTTATATATGGCCATATTTACAATTTTAGCTTTATGACTGTTGATTCGAATTTATCCACTTAGTATAATTTACTGTGAAACTTTTAATACTTTCGCTCTGTCTTATTTCATTTGGAATGTTATTCCATACTTTTACCCCAGAGTAAGACATACTCCCTTTAAAAAGTTCTATATTTGGTTTGGGTATTAAAAAATCCGATTTATTTGAAGAACGTAAATGATTTGGACGCCTGACATTGTAATTGAACATATTTTGAATATATGACGGGACTGCATTTTGCGATACCCGGTACATAAATTTGGCTTTATGAAGTGAAACCCTCTGTTCAATATTAAGAGAATTAATTATATTTAAAGCTTCGCTTAAAGTGGTATATTGTTCACCTAGAATGATACGACATGCTCTTCGTTGTAATCGCACTAAAACCTGGATATTTGATTGTTTTGTACTACCCCAAATGATACTACAATAGTCAAGATGTGGTTGGACATAGGCTTTGTAAAACATTATTCTATAATTAACAGGAATAAATACTTTAATTCTTGATAATAGCCACAAATTACTAGATATTTTCTTCCTAAGAAATTTTATATGCGTATCCCATTTAAGGTTTTCATTTATATATATGCCAAGAATTTTATCACCTGTTGTGATTTCCAGATTTAAGTCTTTATATTTCAAATTTAGAGGTTGATTAACTAATCTTGTCCGTTTCTGGGGTGTCGTTATCAATATTACTTTTGTTTTTTAAGCATTTAATACCATACCATTGTTTAGACACCATGTACTGACGTTATTCAAAGCAGCTTGTAAATTCATTTCAACTTCTAATTTAGATTTATTTATGTCATGTATTGTAGTATCATCTGCATACATATCAACGTTTGAAACATTATCCTGTACATACATAGGCAAGTCATTTATGAATAAAATAAATAAAAGAGGCCCTAGAATAGACCCTTGCGGGACCCCGCATGTCGTAATTTGCTTATCAGAGAGAACACCGTTTAAGTTCACCGCTTGAGTTCTATTTGTAAGATAAGACTTGAACCATTTAATAGTATTACCTTCACATTTGTAAATTTGTAATTTTTTTAATAGTATTTCGTGGGAACATAAATCGAATGCTTTAGAAAAATCTAACATAACAACGCCTACAAATTCTCCATCATTTAAAGCTGTTAACCATTTATCTATCATACATACTAATGCTGTTTCGCAGCTATGTTTTTTTCTAAACCCACTTTGGGATTTACATAATAATTTATAATGATTAAGGTAATTAACAAATGAATCATGCACATGTTTTTCAATCAATTTTGAAAGAGTAGGTAAAATTGATATTGGCCTATAGTTATTTACATCATTTGATGAACCTTTTTTAAATAAAGGATTAACTTTTGCGCATTTCCATTCATCTGGGAAAACACCTTGTTTTATACTACAATTTATAACATACGTAATACTATTTGATATAACATCGGCTGATAATTTTAAAAGTTTTGGCCCTATTTGGTCAAGTCCTGTAGCTTTGGATACATCTAAATTATTTAACATTTTACGCGTTTGGGATTCCGTAATCAGAGGAATGTGAAAATACATATGATCAGGAACTTTTGTTTTTACAAAATCATTTACTTTATCAAAATTTGAAGTTGGAATAGGTTCTTTTAAGTTAGCGGCTACGTTTACAAAAAAGTTATTAAAAGTATTTGCAATATCTTGGTTATCAGTAATATCTATTCCATCTTTATGAATGCTTTTTATTAAATTACAGTTGTTTGTCTTTTTTGTAGACGCACCATGTTCTTTAAATATTTTTCCAAACTGTTTTAGGGTCTGATTTTCCTTCCTCAATTTTTCTTTCATAAGATTCTTTTTTAGAATTATATATCAATGTACAAACTTTATTTCTTGAAACTCTGTAGTTATCCATATCATTTTTAGCCTTAAATTTATCACGTTCTTTAATTTCATCTAAAATATCAGGTGTTAACCAATCTGGTTGTTTTATGTGTTTAACTCTGTGAATTCTAATTGGGACGTGATTATCTACAACACTTGAAAAATTAGACACCCAAGTGTGAAGTACTTCATTAGTATCAGTGTTGTTTAGATTACCCCAGGGGATGCTGATAAGATCTGATAAAAATGACTCCTCTGAAAATGACCTAAATGATCTGTATTTTATAAAATTATGTGAATTGATTTTTTCTTTATAATTTAACTTTCTTGTACATAGGATCGGATAATGATCGCTAATTCCTATTTTGGGCACGCTTACATTACATATATTTTGATCACAATTAGTATAAATGTGGTCTATTAAAGTTTTTGAAGTTGAACATTCACGCGTCGGCTGCTTAATTAACTGTTTTAATCCTAGTGATAAAATATAGCTAGACCATTCATCATTTATTTTGGAATTTAATAAATCTCGATTTATATCGCCTAAAATTAATATTTATTTTTCTTCAAGTTGAACCTTTTCTATATGAGTGTCAAATATTTCTTTCCATGCAACTTTAGATTCTGGATGCCTGTAAAGTGAACCAATTAAAAAAGATTTACATTTAGTTGGCATAATTTCTAACCAAATTATTTCTATATCATCTCCTTCTAAATCTAATCGTCGTATGCAATTTACGTTTTGTTTTACATATACTGCCAAACCTCCACCGCCATTGAATAAATGGTCGCGACGAAAAGGTACTTGATATCCATCTATATGAAATGTTTCAGTTTTATGGTTTTCATTGAATTTCGTTTCACTTATACCCATTATATCTATTTTGTTTTTCTTAGATGTTAACATTAATTGTAATTCATCAAATTTAGAAGACAGTCCAGCTACGTTTAAATGACCGATGGTTAAACCTTTTTTTATTATTTAATCCTAAATTAGTTAAATGTATGTGTTCCGAAATATTTAAGATAGTAGCATTAGAGTTTTCATAAACATTTGGAAAATTGTCACAATTACACTCAATTTCTTGGCAAAGTGTGCATATATGATTTAAAACATCATAACATGTAACTTGATAATCATATACTGGCAATTATAACATCTAAAGGGGCTGGTCAATAATGAATAATCGTTTTAACTCCAATGTAATGTTTTCATTCACTCAAGATACATTCTGAAGGGAAAAAAACGTTCAGTTTCGAGTAAACTTCATTTTTCAAGTAGGACGAGCTATAATAACTATCGAATTGGTCCTGTTAAATTTAAAATTAAATTGTATAAACGCTGAGAATGTGTGAATTAGTTCTCAATTAAGCAATATTTCAGAAGGATTAGTATTGCAATCACTTAACTCATAGACTAAGCATATTTTTTTTCTAAAAAAACCCGTTTGAAACAGGTTTTCGCATTTCACTCAAGAAAGGTTTCTATAATGTTACTCTGACACAATTCAACATATTTATATGATTTTATAGCATGGCACTCAGTACAGCTTGTACAAACTGATAAGCATCATTATTGCAGCACTTTCATTTTATACATTTTTAAAAGTCACGATACATTATTGGAATACTCATTTTGGTACAAAGTTTACAGAAATTGGTGGGGTATCATTCCATCACATAACTTGCGATGTGGGAGTATAATAAAACCATGACAAAAATATCATAATACAGTTGAGTGAAATAAACATGAAAAATAAATAAGACCTAATCATCAAATCTTGGCATTTTCTGTTCAGGTCAGTGTGTAATAGATTTCCGAAACTGATAATTCCGGGGTTACGGAAATCAGTTTAGCAGTTCTGTCTGTTCAGAGTGTTACAGAGAAGACTAAAGATACTACATTTATAAATGTGTATTTCATGTGGCATTTTTGGAGTATATGATAAATAGAATCTCACCTTCATGCCTATTCAATACTGAATTTACTAAACTTACTGGATGCAATTTTATCCATTTTGTTTATTAAATTCAGTATTAGAATGGCACTCTTTTATTTATAGGTTTTGGTAGCTTTGAATGTTTACTTACGCATGATTACTTACGCATGTTTACTTACGCCTGACTTACCATTAGAGAAATACAATCATGGTCTTACTTGAAGGTCATCATGTTAGTTGGATCAACTGTCCAAGTTTCTAGGGGATGTACATTTGACGTTCATGCCATCAGTGGCATTGTCTAAGTTCTTAAATCACTGAAGTCAGTTTAGCACCGCTAAATGTAAAAATTCCGTTAAATGTAAAAACTTCCGCTAAATGTTAAAACTCTTCCGCTAAATGTAAAAACACTTCCTCTAAATGTAAAAACTTCCGCTAAATGTAAAAGATGACTAAACGCTAAATGTTATACATTTTAACATATAGCGTTTAGTGGAATCCGTTAACCGCTAAATGTTAAAAGTCACTAAAGTTGTCTGAAATATGTGATGGCATGAACAGTGCTGCTTTAATCGACTCAGTTGTTTGAAATAATTACATATTTGTAAAAGAAACATTATTAAAATACGTTTCATTGGCGGAAACAGTTTTTCTGTGCATATATCAGTTCCCACATGCAACACTTTAACTTTGGGAACATGTAGTATCTTTAGCTTATTTGCACAAATGATGGAACTCGAATCATAAATGTGAATCCATGATTTTATAACTTACTGTACATTTGTATCCACTGGTTTTTTTTGCATCCACTGTAAAGAACTTTTTACAATAAAGCCTACATAGACACTACTTAGCCTCTTTGCTTAAACATGATAGGGATTACTTGTTATGCACTACCACCGAATGGTGAGGGGCATATAGTGTTGGCCATGTCCGTCTGTCTGTCCGAGTGCATCTATCTCCTACAATTTTCAACCGATTGTTTCGAAATTTTACAGGATACTTGCCTATGATGTGCATATCGACTGCCAAATTCGATCATGCATGATCAGAGTTAATGCCCTTTTTCGTTAAACTTTACGTTATAAGATCTTGTGCGTCTATCTTCTTCTACAGTTTTCAAGTGATTGTTTCGAAACATAATGCTTACCTATTATATCAAGATGTGCATAACGATTCGGTGTCAAATTCGATCATGTATTATCAGAGGTATGGCCCCTTTTTCAACAAAGTTTACGTTATAATATCTTGTGCGTCTATGGCCTGTTTTCAACTGATTGTTTCGAAGATACTTACCTATGCTGTTAAGATGTGCATATATCGAGTTGGCGCCAAATGTAACTTTAAGTTTGTATAATCCGAGGTACGGTCCTTTTTTTCGTAAAGGTTTATGGTATATTTCTATTTCCTCCTACAGTTTTCCACTGACTGTTTTGAAACTTTACAGAATATTACTTATGATGTCAAAATGTGCATATCTTTCGGCCAAAATCGAACTTTTATCATGGCCCCTTCTTTGTTTAATGTTATACTATAATATCATTTGCGTCTAATCCTACATATTTCAACTGATTGTTCCGAAACTTTACAGGATGCTTACCTATGATATCAAGATGGGCATATCGATTCGGCTCCAAAATCAACATTGTACTACTGGAGTTACGGCCATTTCTTCGTTAACATGTTATGTTCCCTATTGATTGTTTTCATTGTGTAGGGGATGAGGGGAGGGGGCGGGGGAGATTTATGTGTGTATCCGTTTCTCAGAAATACAGTTCTAGTTTATCTAGTTTGTTCAATATTGAATATAACCAACTTCGCAAGCGACCTTTTCGAACGGTATATACATGTTACCAGTGAATTCTACAGTTGTAGCACCGCTAAATGTGAAAATTCCGCTAAATGTAAAAATTTCCGCTAAATGTTAAAAAATTTCCGCTAGAAGTAACAGAAAACAGCAGCAGTAACAGCAGCATCAGTTTGTCGTTATGACTTACTTTGATAACAACGTCATCGAGTCGATTAAAACAGTATTGTTCAGACCCTTACATACTTCAGGCAACTTTAGTGACTTTTAACATTTAGCGGTTAACAGATTCCACTAAACGCTATATGTTACAATTTATAACATTTAGCGGTTAGTATTTTTTTTACATTTAGCGGAAGTTTTTATATTTAGAGGAAGTTTTTTTTAAAATTGGGCGGAAGATTTTTAACATTTAACGGAAGTTTTTACATTTAGCGGAATTTTCACATTTAGCAGTGCTACAGTCAGTTCATTGCCAACTGAGTAACATTATAGGTTTTTTTACATGATTTGCTTGTTTGTTTGTATGGTGTTTTACATAATTTTCAACATATGTAAGGTTATATACGACGGTCTATTTTATTTGTTGGTGATGGAGGCAGACCACTCACTTTTACTGGGTAGAACGAGTACTGTACACCTCCCGCCATCCATAAGAATTGAATTTTCCTCACTAACATACATAATTCAGGAAGCTTGTATGGCAAAGCCCACTGAGCAGTTTGTATTGTTGGTTGCACATTCACTGGTGGAATGAACAGAATAATATGTTTTGTTTTGAGTGTGGCCTCTTCAAAAATGTATTACTCTGTTACACAGAAAGTTTTTATTGCATACCCAAGTATGGTTACTAAGTACCTGTTCTTATTCTGAACTGAACAGTTATAAGATTACAGTGTAACAGTCTTTATTCCGGTAGCAGCCAGGGCTTCCAGAAGCCTAGAAACACCTCACAGGGTTCCCGTTTTGCAATTATTTCCGTCACCTGACCCCATAGAGTAAATTGTTAAGTTAAAGTTGCTTAACTTGGACATGGAGTATAAACTTGATTCATAGCATCATGGGATAGACACAACACGTGCAGGTCAAAACAAATACTAATATGACTTCTCTTAATGCCTGAGTAATTGGTTTATCAATAATAAATAATTTGACCTCAGTTCTTAAATAGCTTTTCACAATCAAGCATAGTCCTCACCATCACCTGTACAAAGTTTGATGCCACTAAACTAATTTAAATTACAATTTGTTTGTAAAAGGATTAATTAAATTACAAAGACACACTGAACACATGCGAATTTCTTTTCTGTGAGGTTGGTTAGCGAACAGGTAATTCTTTTCTATGAAGTAGATATTAAAACACACTGGTAATTATTTTCTGTTATCATACATACCTCAAGTAAACTTGTTAAATTCCCATAAACGGACTCTGAAACATTTCCCCTATTACCCGCTACACCATATTATATGTCCACAAGTGAATCAAAAAGTCTTAAGCACAATGTTGAACATGCTGAATTTCCATAGACGGACCATAAAACACTTTCATTATTGCCCGCTAAATACACTGTTACATGCACACAAATGATGAGCGCTCGTTTAGTTGAGCTGACTGTTGTTTAACGGCTCATCAACACATTATAGGTTATTTAGAGCCGCCCCAGAGAGAAGGGAAGGATACATAGGAATCCGGGAACCGTGCCCTACTCTTATTATCGAATAGATTCCTATGGTTCTTTAACGTGCTCGGAGGATAGACCGATACACGAGACTGCCCGGTTTACGTCCCCATCCGACGGACGAGGCTAAGGGAAAGTGTCTTGCCGAAGAACACATTGACGAAACTCAGTGCCACCAGGAAGGATTGAACCCTGGGCCTCCGGTTACAGCGCTCATTTACAAAAACTCAATGTATACATATAAAATTATACATATTTGCTTTTACTGTTGATTAATTAAAATGTGAAAACAATTTTTATAATGTTTTATTTTAAAGAATATTCAGCAGAACCAATTTTTTTTCAATGTATTTTTCAGTATAATAAATAAATATTACATTCTTATGAGGGTGAGTGAATGTTTTCAACCTTCAAGAAAGAAATTATCTACCTCGGCTCCACATTGGTTGACATTATTTTTTCTCAGGTAATAATCACCTTCACAGGAATGTAATATTCTGGGTAGCATTCACATAATAAAACGGGTAATAATTTTCTACTAGGATAGAATTACATCAAATAGGGATTTATATTCTATTATTCAATAAGGATAAAACTAATATCTAACAAGTATTCTGTTAGGAAAGATAAAACTCGGGCAATCATATTTATATTGATAAAAACAAAATGACTATTTTTTTTTCTAATTAACAGTTCTGTTTGTAATGTAAATTTCTCGAATATAACTTAATCTTAATAATCACACTAACATTTAGTATTTTTTCTTCTTAATCTATGATTTTAGAGTTCAATATCAACCTTGTGTTGATCAGTGATTTAAGTTTTATTTGGGGGGAAACTGTTAAATGTTTCCTTTTTTATATGAATAATATATATTTTAAAAGCTAAATACTGAATTAAAAAAAAAGATGAGATTATATTAATTTAGTGACATCACTGTATTTTCATAAGTGATGATACTCAGATTAATTGAATGCAATAACTCTGTAAGTGCACTTACAGAGTTATTGTTAGTGCACTTATCCAGTTGTTGCATTGAACTTTTTCATTACTACAGATAGTGAGTTATGCATCTAATGAAATAAAATCCCGAAAAGTGCCAAATCAACTCTGATCTGTTGATAGAACATGTATCTCAATAGAGAGACCCATTTATGCAAAAAAAGTGATTTTCTGAAAACATGTCGCTTACGGAGTTATTGCGTTGATGGGACGATATACCAAAACGTTACTTACACGCATTTTATAAAGTAAGACTTCAATTATGTTAAATATTAGATGTCTGTTAGAACGTATCGTACGATAGTCCATGTAAATAAATGGATCCATATGTTTTACTGTTTACAGACACAATGGTTTGGTCCTCATTAACGTCATAATTACACAAGAGTATTAAGATATATTCGTCATGGATTTATAACACTCTTAGAATCTATGTTATGTGATATAAAATATAAACAAACAAGCGGTACATGAAAACATAAAATAATGAATGTAATAACATAAATCAGCTCAAAATATAAAATAATAACGTATCAACGGTAATTGCAAACAGCATAATAACATGTCAGCGGTATCTGTAAACAAAGACATAGAATAATAACGTGTCAGCGGTATTTGTAAACATAGAATAATAACTTGTCAGCGGTATTTGTAAACATACAATAATAACGAGTCAGCGGTATTTGACAACATAGAATAATAACGTGTCAGCGGTATTTGTAAACATAGAATAATAACTTGTCAGCAGTATTTGTAAACATAGAATAATAACGTGTCAGCGGTATCTGTAAACATAGAATAATAACGTGTCAGCGGTATCTGTAAACATAGAATAATAACTTGTCAGCGGTATTTGTAAACATAGAATAATAACGTGTCAGCGGTATTTGTAAACATAGAATAATAACTTGTCAGCGGTATTTGTAAACATAGAATAATAACGAGTCAGCGGTATTTGACAACATAGAATAATAACGTGTCAGCGGTATTTGTAAACATAGAATAATAACTTGTCAGCAGTATTTGTAAACATAGAATAATAACGTGTCAGCGGTATCTGTAAACATAGAATAATAACGTGTCAGCGGTATTTGTAAACATAGAATAATAACGTGTCAGCGGTATTTGTAAACATAGAATAATAACGTGTCAGCGGTATTTGTAAACATAGCATAATAACTTGTCAGCGGTATTTGTAAACATAGAATAATAACGTGTCAGCGGTATCTGTAAACATAGAATAATAACGTGTCAGCGGTATTTGTAAACATAGAATAATAACTTGTCAGCGGTATTTGTAAACATAGAATAATAACGTGTCAGCGGTATTTGTAAACATAGCATAATAACTTGTCAGCAGTATTTGTAAACATAGAATAGTAACGTGTCAGCGGTATCTATAAACATAGAATAATAACGTGTCAGCGGTATTTGTTAACATAGAATATGACTTGTCAGCAGTATCTGTAAACATAGAATAATAACGTGTCAGCGGTATCTGTAAACATAGAATAATAACTTGTCAGCGATATTTGTAAACATAGAATAATAACGTGTCAGCGGTATCTGTAAACATAGAATAATAACGTGTCAGCGGTATCTGTAAACATAGAATAATAACGTGTCACCGATATCTGTGGTATTTGTAAACATAGACTATAACGTGTCAGCGGTATCTGTAAACATAGAATAATAACGTGTCAGCCGTATTTGTAAACATAGAATAATAACGTGTCAGCGGTATCTGTAAACATAGAATAATAACTTGTCAGTGGTATCTGTAAACATAACATAATAACTTGTCAGCGGTATCTGTAAACATAGAGTAATACCATATTAGCGGTATCTGTAAGCATAGAATAATGCCATATCAGCGGTATCTGTAAACATAGAGTAATACCATATCAGCGGTATCTGTAAACATAGAGTAATACCATATCAGCGGTATCTGTAAACATAGAGTAATAACGTGTCAGCGGTATCTGTAAACATAGAATAATAACGTGTCACCGGTATCTGTGGTATTTGTAAACATAGACTATAACGTGTCAGCGGTATCTGTAAACATAGAATAATAACGTGTCAGCAGTATTTGTAAACATAGAATAATAACGTGTCAGCGGTATCTGTAAACATAGAATAATAACTTGTCAGTGGTATCTGTAAACATAACATAATAACTTGTCAGCGGTATCTGTAAACATAGAGTAATACCATATCAGCGGTATCTGTAAACATAGAGTAATACCATATCAGCGGTATCTGTAAACATAGAGTAATACCATATCAGCGGTATCTGTGAACATAGAGTTATACCATATTAGCGCTATCTGTAAACGTAGAGTAATACCATATTAGCGGTATTTCAGGACTGCATAGTGCCTTGTTCATAATAGTTATGCTATCCTCGGACAGGGAATTCATATTTCATAGATATAGTTACGGTGACCGACAATTTACACAAATTCATATTACTGCATGTGTATTGCTTCTTCCTAGTGCTTTCCCCCTACACAAACAACATCGGCCAGATAATGTAACAACATCGGCCAGATAATGTAATACCTTTTCAGATATTGATATTAACGATTTTCTTGTTCAGAGATTATTTTGACAAATAATCACAAAACAAGGAATGTAAAACGGCAGCTGCCGGCAACAGGTATCAATTTATGTATTAGCTATTGGATTCATGGGATATAAAAAATATGCAATGAATCGATCTGCGACCTGCTATTAAAATGACAGGTAATTAAACTAATACGTAAGTCTTTATTGAGGCATTTGTCTTATAAATGAGAAATGAGATACAATACGTGTACATTTGTACGGGAGAGACATATAATTAATGACCTTTGACAGCAACTATGTGTTAAACTCACCTATGAAAAGATAGAGAGTTATGTTACTGCGATATAGGTTGCATTGCACCATTGATTTTCTTTCTTTGTTTTATATAGGACAAATATATGTCTAGAGACAAAAAATGCGCATTTTTCTCCGTAAAATATTTAAACCACATATCAATCAAACGATCGAGCGTGCGCCAATATAAAAATGCAATAAAAACAGGGGGTCATGTATCATGTAAGAAAAAGCCAATCTGTTGAATGACGTAAAGTTCTATTTTGACACGTCACAAATAGATTTACCCCATTTCTACTTTCGCTGTACTGTCTATGTCAATTATTATTAATTATCTCAAACAAACACTAATAAATGTTCACAATACATCATTTGGATGAATTATAGGTAATAATAACAAAAATAAATCAGAAGTGTGCATTTTGTATCACTAGTTGGGCAGGGAAACGTTTTTTATTAGGCACTATTTGACAATACACCACGGAAGCACAAACGCAATGGTGTAATTACGCCCATAGTCCGATAACCGACAGGGATTAAGCCAGACAAAATTGCAAAGGTCATATCTAACGCGGTTTTAGAATCCTGAAACACAACAGATTTTCAGGGAGAAAAATCGAGAAAAATCGAGTATGTCCAAAAACACGTTTGACCATTGAATATGATAATTTAAATTGTTTTCAAATGCTGATGAAATACACAATACATTTCGTGATAATCGTATAGTTACCATCGACTGCAATAACAATGTTTGTATGCATTGGTACACCTAAAACTAAACCTAAAACTATAGAATTTGCACATTGTCTATAAGTTGTTTTATGCCAAGAGGCTAGTTTAATTCGATAACAAAACAATCAACCCTACAACTTCAAGGTTTAACTAAATCAGCCGTATGTGCTCGCCTGGTGCAGTCGAAAGTAGTTCTGTATTAAAGAGTGCTAATCTTTTTTCTCTTTAAAAACATTTTTAGTGCAATTTCCTGTTATTTGTTAGCTGTTACTGCATTCTGGACATGTTGTTGATATTTGAAAAGGGAGCTCACCATGTTTTTGACAGTTTTTTATATAAATTTCAGAAGTGAAAGTAGACAGGGTACGAACTTGCAAGGGATAAAAATAGCTTTGACCTTTGACCTGGTGTTAGTATATGTTTCTTAGAAGGTATTAAACCCTCTATTTCATTGTTGATGTTTAATAGCAGACATGTTTATTTGCATGATAAAGTAAGTTTCCCAGCACTTGAGACCATACCCAACTTCTCCAGAATCTCTATGTCCTGGGTCTACATCGTTATCAACATTCATCAGTCTTATCCCGTTTTAGTGTGTTATGTTCTTTGAATTCTCATCGAGTGTTGTATAGGACGTTATTGCGTTTTCTGATAAAGTCATTTATTTGCGTTCATCGTTGTGCGTTTTCAAATACGTGATCGATTCGTATTTTATTGAAATCAGTTGTTACATTTAAATACTCTTCCGTCTTCTGGATAGCAATGGACGCACACAGTCCTGTATAGAGCATTCTTTATACGGCATTGTGATGGCCTGCCCCAATATTTCATTGTTGCATTCATTCAGCAGTATCTGAGATACGGATATTTCTATTTCCTCTGCGTTCGTTAGCACGAAAAGCGCCATAAATATAAGTTCCATGTGAAATTGAAATTATTAAACCTGTTTAATTAATTAATTAATTTCAAAATACCGAGGCACAGTAGTTGTAGTGTAGAATAGATAAAGCGCTTCGTAGCAAAGAGATTAGTAAGACTATTTTTTGCTTTTTAATTAAAGAACACTTTCAAAAAACGATCATTTACCATTGCCAAACCCAACCAATAATATGCAATTGCTTTTCTATTTGCCTGGGAAGTAATGATAAATTAACGCAAAGCACAATCACAGATGTAATAAATCTTAGAAATATATATTTTCTTAATATGCTTTATCTCAAACATGTTTCCACGATCTGGCTGAATAAAGGACATGATGTGAAAGAGGTAGACAACGAAGCCCTGTCTACTACAAGATATGCTGGTTTGGTGGTGTGAGACTTAGACACCGGGTCATTATAAAAATGCCGTAATTCATTAAAACTATTTGATGAATACCGCCATTTTTCAGAAAACTATTTTTCCGAAATCCAAAATAAATATACATAAGTTATTCAAATATATGTTAATATGGCTTTCCTCTTTCAAATAGTATGTCCATATATTTTCTCAATATGAAAAGCTGCAGTAGGAGTAAGTATGTTTCCTTTCTTTCTTGACGTATTTTTTAGGAAAGCCATGCTGCTTTATGTGAAATATTGACGACTGGACTCGCTTTGCAGATGTTGTCAAGTTTTAAGATTTATTAACAAGCAATATTCATATATACATGATTATCTATGTGTTATATTGCCTATCAATATATAGCCCGGCGGGGATTTCTTTATTTACACTGACCCGTTTTATTCTGATAGCAATAAGGTAGGAGTGACGTTTGGTGCGTCCTAGAAACTGTTTAACCCCCACCCCATAGCGTCGTTTTTGCCACTGACCGTCCCAAGGCGGTAGCCCTATTGTCGACACCTTTGTGTTTGTGATGTCACATGCCTTGTTTCTTTTATAATATTGTAAGTATTGTTGTTGTTGAATTACGTGTTCTTGGTTGACGGTGTTCTATGAAAGCTACATTTCCTGGTTTTCTTGTATATATAATTTTACTGCAAGATTGGCATGATAAACTCAAACGCTCTACAATGACATCAAAACTTTAACTGATAGTGACGACAACGCACAAAATGACGATGGTAACGTTATCCAAAAAAAAAAAAAACAAGTTATACCTCGGGATGCAAAAATAAATAATGTTATAATGTTTGCCAGAGTGCATAACGCAGTGACATATTGTATATATATTTTGAGCAATGTAGTGGGTAGCCTCGGTCACCCGGCCCGCTTCTGATTTCTTGGCTACACGGATCCAGGAACCAGGGCCTGGGGAAAATAGGACGTTTAAAATCGCCCCAACGTTTCGGGCGATTTTGGCGAGACTTTTAGAGATTCAGCGAGACTTTCAAAAAACATATTTTTAAGTTAATTTAATAATAATTTCTTATTTTTAACTTATGAGAAGCAGCAAGTGACGTTAAAAAGTTTAACTGATGCATCAGCAGTTGACGTTGTACGTTACGTCACGCAAACGTCGAATTTATGCGCGTGAAAAAAATGCGCGCGTGAAAAAAACGCGCGAATATATTCTGCTAGTCGCTAGTGGGCGCTTTAATTGGCCTAATCCGCCCAGACCGATATCTGCAAGTAAGACTTATGCATGATACGGTCTGGCTGGCCGAGACTATGTATTGGGTTGTGCACATGATGCTGATAATGTTGAAAGAAAAAAATGTTTAGGAAATGACAGTACGAATTCGATCGGCGGCGAAATTATAAAAGAGAGCAAATTGCTTTCAAATTGTTGCCTTAGCTAAATTTTGTCTTCAGAAAACCATAGTTTAGAGACACATTGTCTCAGATAATGCGAAACAATTATCTAATATAAATCGAATCGCAATCGTATAAACGCATTATTTTTCATAAGATATCTCAAATAATTGCTTGGTAGGAGTTCCGATTTAGTAAAATTGATTTCGAAATGCATATAGTGCATCAGATAGTGCCTATTAATGTATAAGAAATGAGATTTTAAAAAAAAGTTATCCATGCAAGATGAAATGCACTACAATATCGTCCAAATCTAGTTTGAAAATAATAGCTTGCATTTCGTAAGATAAATATTTCTGATAGAAAATAATTTAACGTTATACAATAATAAACAATCTGTCTCTTTAAATAACAGGTTGCATTCCATGCTTTACGATAAGCTGTCAAAATATTGCATGAATCTGAAAAGCGTGAAGAGGGATAGCAATCCTGAACGGAAGTTTCTGATCTTGTTTATAATGAAATTGTCTAAGAAAGATTATGTTTAGCGTACTGAAAACAAACTATAAGTTTGAACCAACCATCCAGATTACATGTTTATTCTGGTCACCATGAAGCTACTATAGCAGTGTGTGGACGGGTACCTAAATGGGGGCGGTTTCACGCTTAGTTTACTATCAAATTCAAGCTGCTGAAACTTGTCTGGAAACCCGTCTGGAAGGCAGTTTTATAGCAAACCCTTTTCATTTCTTTACCCGCGATCGACAAAACAACATCAAAAATGCATACCCATTCACTGAAAAATATTATAGTCTGCTATTTTTCTCTCTTTTTTGAATTTGTTGTTTCCAATGGACCCATTTTAAATACCTGATAGGGTTTAGCTGTCCCTTGTAGCTGTCCCTTATAGCTGCAATATGTTGCATTATTATTGTCAAAACCGTAACTCGAAGCAATTGTCTTGTTAATTTAAACATATTTATTTTACATCGATTGCGAAACAAGTTATTGCAACTTAGATTAATCACTCTCGATGGCTTCCTGGGTAGAACCAGTACTAAGCAATGTGGATTAATTATCTTGCTCAAGGATAAATAATGTGGCCGCGGCAAGGATCGAACCCACGACCTCTCGATCTGGAGTTCGGCGCCCTACCACTGGACCACGCACTCCACTTGTCATGCTCTGTGGTACTTTGTCATGGAACTATCGGAGGATGGTCATATACTTGTGTGTACCAAAAAAACAATATGTACGTTAGAAACAAGTTTAGACCATCATGCTTATGAAATTATCTTTCTACTTTCCTACTGCCATCCAAAGCTACAACTTCAGTTTTGTAAAGGTTCTGAGTATTGTTTAATCAACCCTTAGGATATGTTGTCTGCTTTTTAATTTAGTCTTTTGACTGTTAATTGTGATACACAGGCATCATAACCTCTGCTTTCAACTAAATACCATTTTGTTTATTTCGTCCATTTTTTTCTCGTTTAGGGCAAAGCATTTTGTTAGAAACTGAGACCATACACGGCGCCGCTGTCCATGAAATGGTATGAAATACCTCACTGAAGGTTCCATATTCACCATCTTCTGGATGGCTCAAATTTTCATACTGTTGACATTTTAAATATTGAGTTCTGCTCAACCTGTGGCTAGAAGGCGTGCGCGGTAGCAAGCTTATTTCACTACCATTCATGAACAGTCTCAATCAAACCGAGACTGCAGTATGTTTTTATTTATTGTGTTCGGCGATTTCCAAATTTCTCATTTCATACTCTTTGTAAGTCGACCTCAAACATATTTTGCATTTAAAACTAGATCTCGAAAAATGCGTAAAGATAGTTATAAATCTAAACAAGATTCCAGGTTGTGTATAAATGGCAGAATTCGTTCTATTTGTTTTAATATGTCGAATAAACGCATCTGGAAAATAAGTACATGTATGCTCAAATCGTCATTAGTGGTGAAATGGTAATGTTAGTGTTAAGGGCATATTTTCAGTCTATTACTGTATATGGGGTGGGAGGAAAGATAATTGGTGTAGATAACTACAAATCTCCGTTAGACATACACATGCATGAGTAAATGATGTTATTCGATATGTTTTTAGAGCTTATAGTCGAGTTGGGGCGTTTGTATTCGTAATATTTGTGCAACTGAGAGGCTGCTCCATAGGGTTGCCGTTGGCGTAAAAATCGAATAATAAATAATCTATCTCTTTAAATGACAGGTTGCATTCCATGCTTTACGATAAGCTGTCAAAATATTGCATGCATCTGAAAAGCGTGAAGAGGGATAGCAATCCTGAACGGAAGTTTTTGATCTGGTTTATAATGAAATTGTCTAAGAAAGATTATGAAGAGGATAGCAATCCTGAACGGAAGTTTCTGATCTTGTTTATGATGAAATTGTCTGAGAAATATTATGTTTAGCGTACTGAAAACAAACTATAATATTTAACCAACCATCCAAATCGCATATTTATTCTGGTCACCATTAAACTACTATAGCAGTGTGTGGGCGGGTACCTCAAGTACATGGGGGAGGTTTCACGCTTAGTTTACTATCAAATTCAAGCTACTGAAACTTGTCTGGAAATCCATCTGGAAGGCAGTTTTATAGCAAACCCTTTTCATTTCTTTACCCGCGATCGACAAAACAACATCAAAAATGCATACCCATTCACTGAAAAATATATAGTCGGCTATTTTTCTCTCTTTTTTGAATTCTTTGTTTCCAATGGACCCAATTTAAATACCTACAACGGTTTAGCTGTCCCTTATAGCTGCAATATGTTGCATTATGTATTGTCAAAAACCGTAACTCGAAACAATTGTCTTGTTCTGTAGTATTTTGTCATGGAACTATTAGAGGATGGTCATATACTTGTGTGTACCAAAAAAACAAAATGTACGTTAGAAACAAGTTTAGACCATCATGTTTATGAAATTATCTTTATACTTTCCTACTGCCATCCAGTTTTGTAAAGGTTCTGCTCCATCGGGTTGCCGTTGGCGTAAAATTCGAATAATAAATAACAACACTGTTGTTGTTTTTAATATAGTATAATTGTTCAATCGTTTTATACCTTTTTAAGGATAGATGTTTACATTAATTTTACATAAATTAAATAAACGGGAATCTGAAATCCGCATGGAGAGTAACGAAATGCAATCAAGGCTTCTGGTCCGACGATGCTTAAAACTGTAAACATGAAACATAACTGGAAAGTAAAAGCGACTGAACACATATTACACTATTGGTTAGACAACCGAGTTAAATAGAACTGAGGATTTCGTCGCACCAACAGAAAAGGTACATACCGGGCCAACCGGAATTAACGTTTCAGGTCCAATTTACATCGAGAAAAGTAATTTAAATAGGCATAGCACCTTCTTATCTGCAAAATTCAGGAAAATCCTGCAAATTTAACTTAAGACACTCCATTTACCCTAAAGCCAAGATCATTGATTTCTGCCAGCGCTCAAGTCGCTCCTGAATAAAGCACAGAACTCTCGCCAATAATTCATGTTGTAAAGCAGTGGATCTGTTTCTCTAAATGACATGCCACACCCACAGCCGCCGTGCATCGTCTAAAATATTACACGTTTACGATTAAAAATATCTAAATAAATAAGTTGTTTGCAACTGCCATTAAGCATTCTTTGTTTTGTGGTGTTATTTATTGTCTTACAATAAGAAAAGTGTTAGTCGTAATATCTAACTTGTATGTTTTCAAATAAACCTTCTGTCGTCTTGGTGAGATAGTTTTAGCAGATTTCTTTTACGGAATTTTCAAACTGAACTAAAATAGTACCAGCTAACATATCAAGGGGGTAGAGTTTTAGCTCGCCTGAGCAAGAAGTGCTCAATGGTTAGCTATTGTGACCTCTCTTCGTCCGTCGTCCGTCGTCTGTGGTCAACTTTTGGCTTGTTTACACGATAGAGGCCACATTACTTGAGCAATCTTAACCAAACTTGTCCAGATTGTATTTGACTATAATATATCGGACGAGTTTGATAATGGACAAGTTCGGACTAGTAACACCAGAGTTATGGCCCTTGAATTAGCAATAAATGCAATTTTTTATCTTGTTTACACGATAGAGGCGACATTTCTTGAGCAATCTTAATCAAACTTGCACATAAAACTTATCAGTAAGCATTGGTATGATATCTAGTTTTGCATTTGTGTTTTTTTCCGGTTCGTTGATTTTTGACGGAGTTACTGCCGATTGACATTTTTCTTTAAATTTCTTGTCGGCGCTACTCCTCCTAAATGGCTTGTTGGATTTATACTACATGCAGTATTTAGTATAATTATGTGTTGTCTAGTTGTGCAAATCGATGTAGATCAATAAAGTCTTAGACAAGTTCGACAAACAGTTAGATGTTGTTAGTAACGATAGAGTTATTGCCCTTGATTTATTGAAAAATGCTATATTGTGTTTTCCTTTGTTAAATCTGTAGCTACTTCATGTTTTATCTGATATTTACCAAATTTGTTTAGAATGTTAATATCAATGTAAGCTTAAACAAGTTGCCTGATTCATATCCATCCATATACTCCACCCACCCCCACCCCCACCCCCACCCACTACCCACTCAGCCCTACCCCCTCGCGTTTTTATGAAATCTCATTTATAGAAAGTGGGACAAATTAAAAAAATACCCATGCCAGCCTCGATACAGCTGACTTAATTCCCATGATTACCAGGTGAGCGATCTAGGGCCATCTTGCTTTACATTCATTCATTGGATTTTTTTACATACCAAATCCCTTAAAACATCTTCTTAATATTTAGATCATTTAGACATAATTTTTACAGAACAAAATTAACTTTTAACAATAGAAATATTAAAAATAAAAAAGTGTCTGCAAGTTACAATAGGTCTACAAATGCTAATGTACTTATGATTTGTTAAGAACAGCATGAAAATATGTAAATATTGTTTTATATGGTGGTCATCAGTGCATCACAATATCCAGAAAGAACTTGAAAAAAAAACATATAGTTGTGTTATTACGTTTACCAAATAACTAAATGTTGGCGGTTTTTGTAAGAAAGAAATGCTGACTGTATTTCTTTTTTACCATTCTAATACACTCTATATACTTTATTCATAAGTAGTTCTGAATAGACTTTTGTCGTGACTTTTTTTGGGAGTAGGAAATCTTTCTAAAACAAAAGCGACTGATTTACAAAGTAGTTTGAGGATATGACTGTTGAAAGAAAATTATTATCCAGATACCACTAAGGCAATAGGACAGAGCATCCTGAAAGACACGTTTCAAAAGAAGGTAGTTAAGTATTATTTTAAACAGCAGGTTGTCTAAATGGGCGAAAAGTCTACATGCAGTAAACACCGATGGTGACATTTTCAAGTATGTTTCCAGTTAACAATTGTTCCAAGGTCTCATTACAACGGCTTGTTGTATGGCCATCCTATTGCAATGTGGATTCAACTGGTCAAATCTTGATGAGCAGTATTCCGCATATGCAGCAGCAGCAGTACAACTTTTGCATGCATACCACCACGTGCAAACATGGACCTGGAACATTTATCTTACGTACCTTCAGAATAGATATGGGACTTTGTTATAAATCCTGTTATAACAGATGACCTATCTGTTCTTTTATAACTTCCAAATGTTATCAAGTTATCTTGCGAAACATGGTTTTATACTTTACTTGCAGAAAGCACAGACTTCCCTGTATTGTAACATGCTGTGACAGCAGGAGAGTAGGTAGTTGTAGCATATACACTGAACAAAAATTTTAAGTATTTTGTTTTGACTCATGTTTGTAAAACGTTTATTTTTTGTTTAAATTGTTACATCTTTTGAGAGTTACCCTCCCTTTATATGAAAACATGAAATGTGCTGATAATACATATAACATGAGCCAAAGATCGCTTAAAGATATAAAATTCTTAAAATTGGTATGAAATAATAGAAAAAAACATAAAACTTTGACCCATTTATCGCAGATTTTCCGTTTATAAAAAAATGAAATATGGATAATCTTAAATTACCTCTCTTTAAATTGAATATTGTTTGAAATTCAAGGAACGGTAATTCAGCGTTAACATTAAATATTTCGAAAATTTCTTTTGCAAACGAATTTGTAGTGGTAATGCTAGTAAAACATGATGTCAAAATAATTTTAGAATTAGGAACATCGGAAGCTTCACTACTTCGAAGTACTTAATAAAATCCTATATACCCAGTTGTATAAGTGTTATAACTTATTTCTAAGAAAACACATTGACTTAAAAGTTTTAAAATATGTTCATGCAATCAGATAAGACGATTTACACTCGTTATTTTGCAGTTTAACCGTATCTCTAATCGAGCTCAAAATACACAAAACAATGAGAATATTATTGACATATTCTTAGCTAGGTACTTAGCAATTTGGTTTAGTATATACTAGATTCAGAATGCTAACATGCATCAACATTCGGCAGATGAAAACGTAGTATTCTGTTAGAGATGTTATCATGAGTGTCTAATACCTCTTACAATATGTTTGCGATGTATGTTATTTTCCGAACTGAGTTTTCTTTAAAACTACTTTTGTTTCTGAATTGATCTTTTCTCAACCTAAAATCCAAATATCACTTCCTTCGGTTCTGTTAATTGGCATACGTTTTTCTTCTACAATGGAATTTACATATTCATATTATGAGTTTGAGTTTAATTATCAAAATTATTTAGAAAGCGTGAAGGTTTAAAGACTTATTCTATTATCATTACGTGGATCAACCTAAATTCCATTTAGCGATGGAAAAGCTTATATTACCAGGATTGTATAACGGATATTTCGACAAATATTGCAATACTGAAACAATGCGATAACCTGTTTAAAATTACCTATTAAATGTTTTAATTTTACAATTTGCAATTTTTTTATTTCATACCCCAGCCAACCCCGTTTTCGATTCTTGGAGAAGGGGTTGGATGGGGTATGAAAGTTAATACTCGGACCACGTAAGGATTCTAAGACAAATGCATGACATCCATTTAATTCTTTTTTAAGATGTTTTTCTGTATTCGTCACTTTTTTGTTTTCTTTATGTGCAAGAACCTGCATCTCCCTAACATTTCAAAATAACATAATTTCGATATTTATGGCCAAAAGAAATGGCATTTTCAAACCTCTGATCCTTTAGAACTGTTTTTTCTGTAGCTCATGCAAACTTTACATTTAAAAATAACATGAAAATATCTGTTTTGCTATGTTTTATGTATAACTTAAATTTTAAAAAAACAATTCCAAAAATCAGAGACTTTAATTTTTTGTTGATTTCCGCCAAATTTTCAAGATTTACCTCAAGAAATATTTTAACAACATTTGTTTTGTTTAATTGGAAGTGTTAATATTTTTTATAATTATTCCAAACTTTAATGCTTCATCCTGCCAAATATTGCATATTTACAAAACGTATGGAGCATTTATACATGTAAACAACATCTGGCAAATATGTTTTGCATAAATTAATGAAAAAATGCTGAAACATCTCTCAAAAATGAGAAAACAATTAATTCATAATTGTTTTTTTCGCTGTGTTGTGGACTTTAGCGAAAACGTTTGTGGTCTTTAGCGACAATATTTTTTGTGGACTTTAGCGGAAAAAATTGTGGACTTTGGCGTTCGTTTTTCTCTGGACTTTAGCGGAAATGTGTGTGGACTATAGCGGAGTTGTGGACTTCAGTGGAAATTTATGCGGACTTTAGCGAAGTTGTGGTCTTTAGCGGTGGCACAGGGGTGGCTATTTTTATTGTTGTTGTTTCAGATTTATTTTCTTCTTCAGTACTTCTTACGGTTCGGTCTCATTGGCTTTCGGAGAATATGTTCGACTTACCAAACAGTATAATGGCGGCGTATTCAAAATGGGGATATTATTAATAGTGGTTTGAATGCTAGGACTATGCATATACGTATAAATATGGTGCTTACACAACCGATGTTAATTTGTTTCGTCAGTATATATGTACTGGGTGAATGAATTACTACGTATCAGTTAAACGTTCCGACCATTGCCTTTAATAATGAAATGAGTAAGTACTGTGCACTTTACCTGTTCCTTAGAATTGAATTCAAAGTTGATTGCAAAGGCAATTTTGATGAAACTAGAGAAAAAGCTTCCACATATATAGCTACCCACTCCTTCTCTGTCTTACCATTGAACGAACATCAATAAAAACTCCATCGATCACGTTTTTGTTTGTGCTTTCTAAGCTTCGTAATTATGTCGTTATTATGTAATAATGAATTCACGCGTTATCTGTATTATAAATGACAAATTGTAAGCACGTGTTATCGATTAACTTATAATACAAGCGTGCCAAGCGTTCCATGGCGCTGTATAACTGTAGGAGCGACAATGTCAACATATTCAACACATATCTACCTTAAAACTAGGTATAAAGTAGGTATAAAGTAGGTTACTTTATAAAGTCGGTATAAAGTAGGTATAAAAGTAGGTATAAAGTAACTATAAAGTAGGTATGGTATAAAGTAGGTATAAAGTAGGTTATTTTATAAAGTAGGTATAAAGTAGGTTATTTTATAAAGTAGGTATAAAGTAGGTATAACGTAGGTTACTTTATAAAGTAGGTATAAAGTAGGTATAAAGTAGATATAAAGTAGGTATAAAGTAGGCATAAAGTAGGTATAAAGTAGGCATAAAGTAGGTATAAAGTGGGTATAAAAGTCGAGCAGGAAATGTAGTATAACATAGTCAACTTAAAACACGATTTCAAAATAAACAAATCATAATTCAAAATTAAATCAAAATTAGAACTGGAATATGTGACACAACATTCATAAAATGGTAATGATTGAGAGAGCAGTGACAAAAGGCCTCTCTAGTCGCATTTTTAAGATTTATATAATCAAGACTACGCAAAATCAAAATAAACTTTTCAATATTAAAAATGTAGCATTCATATACAAAATATTTAACACCGTTGTTGTTGAGTTTTGTCTTAGGAATATGTTGTTTTCTTATTGTCTGCGAAATCTTATATTACTAAAACAGAAATCTTATTGTTAAATCTGGATTTGGCAATAACATATTACTTTGCGTTCTTGCGACACTAAACTGAGGAAATTATCATTCAAAGAGAGTGGTTTTTGTCTCGCCTTTTGAAAACATGCGAGACATAGGCGCCGCTAATGTTGGCGGGCTCGACGATTTCAACATATTGTATTATAACTTTTTTGTCCTTGGGATTAGAATGTTCAAATTTCATATATAACCTTCTGGTCATTGTCCGTCTTAATACCAATAACTTCCAACCCTCCAACTGACCCTGGGTCCGAGCCAATGTCACTTAAATACATGTAACGTCACGCACTTTGCAAATATTGACGGTACATGTATTTAAATGACCTATGACACCGCCCCAGGATCAGTTGGAGGGCTGGAGGTTATTGATATTAAGACGGACAATGACCAGGAGTTTATATATGAAATTTGAACTATATAACTTATAACTTTTTTTCCTTTGGAGTAGCTAGGGTGTTCAAATTTCATATATAACATTACATGTTATTGTTTTTCTTATTACAGTAATATCAGCCTCCAACTGAACCTGCGTCAAGGTCAGCTGCCTCTTAAATACAAGTACCGTCTCCAAAAAAAAGTGTAGCAAAGTCGTTTATAACCTTGTTGTTCTTTAGAGTACAGTGTTCAAATTTCATGTACATATAACCTCACTAACATTCTTCTTATTATTCTAAATAACTTTCAGCCTCCAAATGACCCTGTGTCAAGGTCAGTTGTCGCTTAAATACATATACCGTCTCCAAATTTCACAATACATGTAACATCTCCAAATTTGACTATATTAAGCACTATAGAATTGTGGAGTACCAGATTTCATATCTTAACTCACAGCCACTGGACATTGCTCTTGGCCAGCCATAAACTATATTCGCTTCTGTTTTAAATACATACACATTTCAATGTACGCACATTTCATTGTGAGTTTATAAGGTTTGACAGGAACATCATTACTTGAACTTTATGTCCGCTGCTGCAGCTGGGTAATTTGATACTCCAGTAAAGATTTATCACAGATATGTTGATTAAACTGTCAAATATAATTAACATTGTATTGTGTTATAGTACAGACCAGTAGAGATTTTTTTTTATTACTTGCTGTTTGTTTTTATACCTGATATGGTTAGATAGAATGAAAATGGACGCTCCTGCATTTCCATAGCCATCCGTTACGCATCACAAAGCCTAAAACTCATGTTGACCCCCTTGTTTATAGTGTAAAAATTAAAACAACATGGCGGCATTATTTTTAGAAATTGTTGTCTGCGCATGTCTGTTTCTAGGGTTCGGATGTACCAAATAAAACATAGGTTATGCAGGGTGGTGTTGTCGTTAACTGTTAGCACCTCCAGCAATCGATCATACTTATCTTTTATTTTGGAATGAAAAACATTATATCTAGTAAATAAAAGGTAGATAAATAGTATACTGCGTTTATATTTTATTATTTACACCACTATTGGTCAGCATATTTTTTAAATCACCCTTCCCAATGGAATGTTCCGCTGTCGCCATTTTGGTTTCGACTATCAATAACATTACATGTAAACAGAGGAGGTCAAAATGATTTTTTGGCTTTGCTAAGCTTAGAGGATGGCTACACGAAGATTGCAAACAGATTCAGGAGCGTCCGTTTTCATTCTATTCAATCATATCAGGTATGAAAACATATAGAAAGTAATAAAAAGAAATCTCGATAGGCACTCTGAAATGCACAGTAGTATACGTTTTATAAAATCACCAACAGAATTGTGCTTGATTCAAACACTTGACAATTGACTGACACAAACACAATATAATTAGATGGTAATGTTCAGCAATTACAGAAAGTCAAAATATATTTATCCAAATTACACATTCAATATAATATGGACTTACAAGGCTCCAGAATAATAAATGGATCTTTGAATAAAATAATATATATTTTGAGAACAATTTATGAATGAAATATTTTTTAAACCAAGGCTTAGTGTTCCCTGAAATGGTTTGAAATGTTGCCAAATTTATATTAAATACGATGGTCAGACTTCATTGTCACTAAATACAGGTACATCTCCAATGTGACTATGTTTTGGTAGTATTAAAATGCAACCAGTAACCCTTCAGAGTACAGTGTTCCAAATTGCATATATAATCTCATTTGCATCCAACTGAGCCTGGGTCAAAGGCATGCTCACTAACAAATGCACATTCTCCAAATTTCACTTTTACAATAAAAATATAATCACCATACAATGCTTACGTGCTGGTCTCCAATAACATAGACTTGTCAGTTGTTTATTTGACACTAAAGTAATGTCCATTCTCTTTAGAACAGTGAACATTATCTTATTTCAATTTGCCATGGTGATTAGACTGTCAGATATAACTAGGGTTTTAACAGACTGCCAGATACAATCTCTACCCAGAGTACACTCGTTCCTCATTTGACTCTGTCAACGTCGAAGGAAGTAGGGCGAACGGTTAGGTCACGTGATTATTCAAAAAAGTTATGACGATGTTTATAATAAATCCTTTTGCGTGATCTGCAAAGATAAAATATAAATAATTACAATTTTTATTTCTATGAGTTAATTTTTTTTAGTAATTTTCTGCTATCGAGCTTCGGTTTGAAATGTTTACATATGCGTTTCGATTGAGGAGACCTAAGTACGTATTATTTTTGTAGTAAAATAATCCCGATTAAAACTAAATTGTTTTCATGCATTATTTCAAATCTTGCGACATCTAATTTGCAGATATTCTGAAAATTATAGTTACACAAGAAATATAAAAGTTTCAGGCAAACATATTCCAAATTAACAGGTTTTACCAAAATGTTGTAATTTAGTAGAGTTATATGTGAGTGCAAGGAACGATAACTCTGCGTGGAGATTGTGCCAGATAATCAGCTTTGATAATAGCAACGTAATTTTGTACTTTAGTATTGTTACACAAATCTTTAAAAGTCATATATATTTTAATAATGTTTGACTGTTTCAAATAGTCCATTATTATTTATAATACTTATTTGAAATACATTGAGTATGAAACTGTATGATTAATTTCAACATTTGCATTTACCATGTGTATTTATTAAGCTCCGTTTCTGAAAAATATGAATTGAATTGAATTGGGTTTTAAGGCGCACATGAAAAGTTATATGGCGCCTAACAGGCATAAACATACCAGGCTCATCCTCCATGTACATAGAGATAAAATATGGTAAATGGGCCTAGAACCTTCTCACCCTGAACTGCAGAGTTGCTGCAATTCTATCGTAGAAACTCATTTACGCTGGAACCACGTTTATTGTTTTGTTTTTCTGCCACTGCTCTTTTGGTGTGAGCGAGATGGCACCTGAAACAATGCAGGGATCATGATGAAGACATTTAATGAACATGAAAAAAAAAATGATAAAATGAACATGAATTTGGGGGGATTCTACCCCTCTGCCTATCCCTCCAAAGGGATCTGCAGTGGCCCTATTCTTTGCCCCGTGACCAAACGGGGCCCCCGGGAACCACACGGGACCTGAAAAATATGAAGGACCATTTAAAAATCATAACAACCAGAAGATGAAGGTTGCTTGAAACATGTTTGATGGACATGTCGCTTTAGGCGAGACACCATGTTGCATGCAACTCTTGTTTTTTGTAAGTATTCATAATAATTATATTCCTTCCAATAATTCACTGGCGATCATATGAAAGCGATAATTCGAGGGTTTTACGCGCAACTGTTGTAACTTTAAATAAATAAAGAACATTATACAATAGCTTCGCACTGAGCCATTAACATGTAACTCTACGCCCAGTATTGTACGGAATCCCGTCTGGACGCAATCTCGCGTGTGAGCTATACACAACAGAGCTAGAATTTGACATTTACTCGATACTGAAGGCTAGATTCGGACTAACATGCGATATTTGGTCTTGTTCGCGTTCGGGGTTCAAGTTTTCGTCACGGCGGACCGACAGCGTGAGAATTGCATTCTCGTCGGAATCTCGCCTGTTTGTTTTCTCGATGTATGACGTAATACCGCGATATTGTACGACTCTTGCATTTTCATCCAAACTCGCCATACATTCTCAACCTAAGCTAGCAAACTATTTCGAGTCTCGTCGTTCACGCATTCTCATCCATTTTTCGCAAACTTGCTATATCGTGTACAAAGAGAGATCATGAGATTGCGAGGTACAAATGGGTTTTTCTATTATAACGTTCAAATGTAGGATAATGTAATGGTATATGTATGGTACGTATATAATTTACGGATGCAAATTGTGATAAAGATAATTTAAATGAGAAAACCGTTTTCACTTATTGTTACAGAATGAAGAATGACGTAAATTTAGAAATTTCTGCTGGTGGTTACGTTATTCAATAATCTTCTTCTAAAAATGAAGTGCAAAGCATTTCTTGTTTTCGAGTGCAAAACCTCTCACGCCTCCTAGCACCGGCTTAAGCCTTATACTTTAATTAAAGCTACACAGTCTCTATTTTAACTGGTAATATCTCATGAATATGAATGAGTCACGTGTGAAGTAGTTTCAAATTGACGAACACCCCAAAAGTCAGTATATAAGCAGAAATCGATGCGTAAAATTTCACATTTTTATTTATCCTCCGTACATGTAACATCGATAAATATACGGCTTCACAATATATATGATAAAAAAATCGTTGCCCGGAACTGGATTTAAACCACAGCCTTGCACTTGTAAGTTTTAAAAAATGTACGCTGAACCACTAGACCACGGCTATTTATTGGTATGTTGAAGAATTTTTAACACTAAACAGGCATTACGTAATAACAAGCGCGCGCACACACAAACTCATCAAGCGCTAAATAACAAGTCGAGATCTGTTTGTTTTGAGGCGAAGTATTTGTTTCATATTCAATTTGATAACATACAGTATTACACCAGGCAACGTTAATTTACACGTGAGACAAGACTGACTACATATTTATTGATCCATCTTACGTTCAAATATGTTAAGTTATTTTGCCTCATAATAAATGGTAGTTAGTATACTATTTTATAGTTCAGTGGATAGAGCACCGGACTTGAAGTGAGTTCGAGCCCCGAAAGAGGCTAAAAAAAACTGTAAAAATTACAGTTACCTGTGTATAGGTACGATGTGCAATGGTAGATGTATATATGCAGTAAAAGATTTCCTGCGCTATATTTGCTCGCTTAAATACCCGATTTCGACATGAGCTGGTGAACATAAAGTTACAAATAAAGACACGCCTACAAAGAAGTAGAGATTCTGTAGCTATAAGCCACGAAGATTGGGCTACAGGGGTTAAAGCCATATGTATTTACATTTTAGCAATGCAAATCACTCAACTCCTTTGAAATACCTATATGAAGTGAAGACGCCACTGCATAATGTTTAGCAGAACAAGACAATACACACAAGGTTTAAAAAAGTTCAAGACATATTATATAATGTGTATACTTACAGTTCAACAGGAAGAACTCTTAACAAAGGTTATACGTAATGTAAAACGTTATGCTCTACAGGGGTTACTCGTTATGTTCTACAGGGGGTACACGTTGTTACACGTTGTTTGTTACAGAGGTTACACGTTATGTTCTACAAGGGTTACACGTAATGTTCTACAGGGGTTACACGTAATGCAGATGTTAAAGGTATGTTCTACAGAGGTTACATTTCCTTTTCGACACAGGTTAAAGGGAATTGTCTCCAACATTGAAATTAAAATATCAATAAAATTGATCCAACAAAGCTTTTGAGCGTAAGTTATACGAGAAAAAATATACTGTTATCCCATATGTTCGACACTAACGTACGTTTTCGTTATGTTATACTCACTGTTTACATGTATAACTAATTCTCAAAATAGTTGTTATATCTATTTTATTGATTTTCTGGTTCAATTCTGGAAGCAAATCTCTTGAAACATAATGTTCCACACAGGGTAAGCGTACACGAAGAGTTACATGTACTGTTAAACAGGAGTTACACGTAATTTTCTAAAGGATGTACACGTAATGTTCTAAAGGATTACACGTAATGTGTACTAAAGTTTTCAAATAGTGTTTACAATGGGTTACACTTAATGTGTACTAAAGTTTTCAAATAGTGTTTACAATGGGTTACACTTAATATGTACTAAAGTGTTCAAATAGTGTTTACAATGGGTTACACATAATGTTACACGTAATGTTCCTCAACGCCTAAGGATATGATATAAGAATAGTTACGTGTACTATTAAACAGAGTTTACTCATAATCTTCTACAGGATTTAAAGCTACAGTCTCTATATCAATCGATTTCTTCTTTGTAGGCGTGTCTTTATTTGTAACTTTATGTTCACCAGCTCATGTCGAAATCGGGTATTTAAGCGCAGGAAATCATATAGCGCAGGAAATCATTTACTGTATATACATCGACCAGTGCACATCGTACCTATACACAGGTAACAGTAAATTTTACAGAAATGATTTCAAGTCCGGTGCTCGGTCCACTGAACGACAACGCTACATGAGAAAATTGTATACTAGTTCTATACTAACTACCATTTATTATGAGGCAAAATAACCTATTTGAACGCAACTAAAGATGGATCAATAAATATATAGTCCATACTGTCGCACCTGTAAATTAATATTGCCTGGTGCAATACTGTATGTTATCAATATGAAACTAATACTTCGCTTAAAAAAACAACATATATCGACTTGTTATTTAGCGCTTGATGATTTTGTGTGCGCAAGCTTGTTATTATGTAATGCCTCTTTAGTGTTAAAAATGCTACAACATATCAACAAATAGCAGTGGTCTAGTGGTTCAGCGTACATCTTTCAAAATTAGAAGTGCAAGACTGTGGTTCAAATCCCGTTCCGGGCAACTATTTGTGTATCACATATATTCTGGGGCCGTATATTTGTCGACGTTACCTGTACGGAGGCTAAAAAAAATGTGAAATTTTACACATCGATTTTTGCTTATATACCGATTTTCTGGGCGTTCGTCGATTTGAAACTACTTCACACGTGACTCATTCATATTCATGAGTTATTACCAGTTAAAATAGGGACTGTACAGCTTTAAGTGTTCAAATAGGGATTACTAGAGGTTACAAGTAATGTTTAAAAATGAGTCACACGTAGTGTCCAGAGTGGATTACAAGTTATGTCCAACATACAAGTTATGTCCAGCATAAGTTGCATGTATTCAAAAAGGTTTGCCTTGGTTTCATTAAGCACCGGTTACGTGGGAGCTTCGTTTTTTGCTACGTAACTCTCTGTTGTGTTGAATACGCCAATCAACATAATTATTATCAATACAGGAAGCTTCAAATGAATACAGTTTGATAACGTTTGATAAATATGCTTTCAAACTACAAACAGACTACAAGAACATTTCAGTACAGGTAAAAGTCTAGACCAAGTCTTAATTAATACCGATGCTATTTTAGGAATGTATCAGTCCAGAAATATCAGAAATATCCAGAAGTAAACTTCAATTACGACAATTATGACGCTTTTCGACGTGCGTAATCATCCGTTAAGATAAGAAAGTTGTACCATTACGACATTCGATTCGTAATAGAACCACTCACATCAAAGGAATAGCTATGATTGCTTTCATGAAACATTTTCGTTTATTGCTTCTACGCAGTGGTTGAACTTCTTTGTTGCTAAATAGTAAGGAGGAATTTAATGCTGTTGTATTAAGACAAATACAATGAAGAAGACTCACTATCAAACAAAACTGTTTTATGTTTTTGTTATTTTTTAATTGCTTCTTAATCACTTGTTTAGCGTTTGACTAATGACTTCTTATTTTGTATTATATACTGAAAGGAAAATGAAACGCGACACGGGAATTTCCGCTATATATTGTATGTACAATATTATTTTGTATTATATACTGAAAGGAAAATGAAACGCGACACGGGAATTTCCGCTATATATTGTATGTACAATATGCTGCTGTTAATCGAATGGTACATGGCTATGTAAGATCTTTCCTTTCGGAAAAAAGACTGAAACAACACGTAACACAGCAAATAGTATTCCTGCAAAGTTTCATTATTACCAGAGTACGCGTTTGGCTCAAGCCTGTGAGCAGACTTAGGATGCAAAACTCTTTACGTTAAATACAGTACTGAACTGGCTCAATTTTTCAAAGAGAAACTTCAACATTTATGAATTTCTTTCTACAACGTGTACTGTGATTAACAACATCACAAATGTGTCCTTTCTCTAATTACCTGCAACTTTTCTTTTTACGATTTCCTTGGATTATATATGGAATTAAGTGTGCAGTATATTACAATATATAGCGGAAATTCCCGTGTCGCGTTTCTTTTTCCTTTCTGTATATGTACATATATGAGGATACAGGTCGCTATATGTTGATGTTGAACCCAGTCGTCGAGTTATGCTATTTTAGTAAATGTTAAGCCCAATAATCAATTTATTTATTTCTAAATGACGAATTTCCGGAAAGGGAAACAGGTTAAGTATTATAGTGGGCTTGTTTGGAATTCTGTAAACAATCGTCAATACTGGTGAGGTTGTGTGTGTGTGTTTCAAGTCAATACATATGAAAAATGGGATTCTTTGGAAGCAACACAGCCAAGATAACAAAGAAGCAGATTTGGTTTTATGAAGTCTGTTTATAAGAGGTAATGTAAGAAGCACACCTAGCACCAGCTTAAGCGGTAATCTTCATAGCCACCTCTAATGGGCTCGACAATCACAAAGGAGCAGTAAAATAACACTAAATATTTATATGAAATAATGTGTTTACTTGTACCGAAAAAGTAGCGTAACGTCGTTACTTTTAAATCTAACATGGTTTATGAAAAGACTCAATGCTGATTGGCTATTGAGCAGTTTTTGAAAAAGCTATAAAAACCTATGACGTCACGTCTTTCAACCATTAGAACATCATTTTAAACGATTTTCAACATCGGAAAACATCCAAAAACAATGATTACGTTATTTTAAGTCAACGTTACGTTCAAACAAAACATTGAACTTGTTAGTAACACGAAAAAAGCTGTATATTTTCCTCGTTTAATGCTGAGAGATGGATGTAGAATGTAAGTTGTGAGAATGTGTTTGTAGTATGTACAATCTCTCGAAAATGTGTGGAAATAAAATAACACATCGAAACCGCGGCCCTTGGTATCGATGGTCTTCAAGTCCCGCCCACCAGGTTTTTATCTGGGGCAATATAAACCCGCTTGAAATATCTTTATTTCTTAAATAAAAAAATACAAAATATTTCAAATAAAAGATGTATTGTGGGGTTAAGACGATCAATATGAGACACTTTTCTAGACGCTTGATTTGCTTTAATTAATGAATAGGTATACAATACACTTTAAGGTATACAATAAACTTTAAGATTGCCGCATGTTCCTTTAACCCCTAACCCGCTAAGCACGACTATAATAGCCTTTGCGTCCATTGTAAATCCAGATCAGCCTGCGAGTAACTACTCGCAGGCTGATCAGGGTTTACAATGTCCGGCTGCTGATCAGTCATTTTCCCCAAAACACCCCTTTGTCACATAAATGGAAGGGTCTTAATTCAAAGAAAGAACAGTCAATTATATATATGTTGCAGGTTAAGGATTGATATGATGAGTGTACTATGGAGACAGTTACAATGTTGTAAAATGAAAACTGAGTAATATCACGAGATAGCTTCTTCCATATTCCATATGCTAACCCCGAGTCATAATAAAGATTGCTAAGGCTAGTTAAATAAAAAAAATAATAAAATTCGTTTTGTATGTTGTTTTATGTAAGAAACACTCGAATACGAACCTCTTTGTAACAACTTGTTTACGTCTTGAGCACACACACACCCAAACACACGCACTCACACACACACACGCGCGCGCGATCGCGACAACAAATATTACTTAATACGACAAATCAGTTTAAGATATCGTGGTTATTCTTTAGCAAACATATTAAAATGTGTAATTACGTTCGTTTTGAGAGTTTATGCCTTACTGCAATATGATTTTGATATACAGCATCTTATATAATACGGCAACATAAGTGTTCTATAAAATGGCAAATTCGTGTATATCATTTTGCCAACTCGTTTAATAAATTCAATAATGAATGAGTACTCGTGTAATATCCTCTATTAATTTTAATAAGATGTCCGAGTCGATTAAAACTAAATTTAGTGTTGAACTTTGCATAATCGGTAAAAACAAAATATATGTTGTCAGTTTATCTATTTTTGTGTTGGATATGCTTTATAACAATATATATAGAAATATTTATAAAAAGTTACCTCTTGCAAGTGCAAACGAGATATCTGTCAGTCACGATCTTCCTTAAAATGGTAAGCTTTTAAGCCATAAATAAATACTTTGCTTGTTGGATATTGAAGTGATATATTACTTCTGGTATGCGTGTGTGAACACCAGGACAGCTTTGTCTGTTTGATCCCTTGTATGCCCAATGAGATATTAAGTAATATAAGCAAAGAGTAGTTAATGAAGTCAAGAATAGATAACGTACTTGCAATAAATCAGACGGAATCAGGGACAAAATATTGGATCCATAAATTGGAATGTATAGCAATGGTGCATTCAATATTGATGTTTTGGAAAGTATGTTGTGGTAAGGCACAAAGCGCTATGGTATTGCACACGTGTCATGAAATTGCACACGTTTTTGCAGGTGACTTTTTACGAACATTTATGTTTATTTTCAAAACATGATAGGCTTGATAAATCACACAAAAAGATCTGGCCCGTGGATTTCCGTAACAGTCAGTAATTACAGCGTTCAAAAGTAAGCAAGGCTATTTAGATTGCGCAAACCATATTCGTTAATTATTCATTATGACAGTTGTTTAGGTATTGTCAACAAATGTGCGACTAATTTTTTTCATATAAAAAAATGCTTGCATTACATCCACTCACGCACGAATCATGTTGCCGAAAATATAGGATTTACTGAATGGCACATGGCACACCGAAGTAACTCAGTGGCGCCCACGAGGCTCGAATCCGTGATTTCCGGATTCAGAGTCAAACGTGCCACCGCCGTCTCCTAAATAAATTTAAAGATTTTTTTGTCGGGCCCTTTCAACTTGCACATTTTATAATAAAATTATCTACTCTTCAATATTTTAACCATACATTTTGTTTCTGACAAAAAACATTTTTATGTGATCTGCTCTTTTAAGAAAGTGTAAACCAATATGTTTGGATTTCGTTGCCTAGACCTTGTTATCAGAGACTGATCCAGGATTAAAAATTGGTTTAGGCAGTGGGCGTCACTTGAAATAACAACTCAGACAACAACCTCCACCCCCACAAACACACTACTACCTACAGATGGATCCGCGCATTTTAACTGGCTACATTTGGTTATTGACATATGCGTCTTTTCCCAGAGACAATGTTCCAAGTAAAATGCATGGCTATGTTTACGTGAATTGAATGTTGTTTAACGGCTCATCAACACAGTATAGGTTATTTAGAGCCGCCCCAGAGAGAGGGGGAATCCGGGAACCGTGTCCTACTCTTATTATCGAAAATATTCCTATGGTTCGTTAACGTGCTCGGAGGATAGACCGATACACGGGATGACGAGGCTAAGGGAAAGTGTCTTGCCCAAGAACACACCGACGAAACTCAGTGGCACCACGGGGTATTGAACTCGGGGCCTCCGGTTACAAATCCGCCGCGCTACCGACTGCGCCACGTCAGCCCTCCTATACATTGATACACGCAGATACATCATTTGGATCCACTGTGTTTAACACATGTAGAGTTGAAACCTTCATGACTGTGTATACTAAAGTCTTGTGTTTTTTTTATAGACACTTGTAGCCGAGACCTTGGTTCTGGCAAAAACTCATGGGTATGTGGAGAAGATAGAAAACAAACTCGAAGAAGAACTCGCTCGTGACACAAGTGATCCCCCAGAAGACCCAATACGCAGGTATGTGCTTTTATGAACATATTTCCCAACGCTAATTGATCATTGAAAAAAGAAAATATAGCTTTCTTATTTACTTATTTGCTGCCCACATGCTACATGAATTGAATTGAATGTTGTTTAACGGCTCATCAACACAGTATAGGTTATTTAGAGCCGCCCCAGCGAGAGGGGAAGGATACATAGCAATCCGGGAACCGGCCCTACTCTTATTATCGAATAGATTCCTATGGTTCTTTAACGTGCTCGGAGGATAGACCGATACACGGGACCGCCCGGTTTACGTCCCCATCCGACGGACGGGCATGCTACATGAACGATTAGCTAAGGTACATATATACTGAACCAAACAAGTAACGATACCATAATAACATGGTAAATCCCATTGCTCGTATTCGAGGCTATACATGGCAGAGGTCATGAACAATATAATTAACACAATAATGGATATTCTTTTTCAGTTATTATTTGTTTTCCTATGAAAATATCAGAGTTATCTCCCAATTAGTTAAAACTGCATATTTCACATTTAAAAAATACAAATATGGTAATGGGGCGCGATTAAACTTTATTAAATGACAGTTGTGGGTCTCAAGTTTTAAAAACCGCAAAATCGATTGACAATAACCTTGTCATTATAAAGATATGACTTTCCAAAGTTTACAATTTGTGAAATTACATTGAAATAAGAACGAAATTCTAATTTCTGCATAGCTGGTAAATTTAAACATGTTGCTGTTTTTTCCCGCAGATATCGTTTTGAAAACAATGACCTGTATATGTTCTAAACATATTTATTTTACATCGATTGCGAAACAAGTTCTTGCAACTTAGATTAATCACTCTCGATGGCTTCCTTAGTAGAACCAGTACTAAGCAATGTGGATTAATTATCTTGCTCAAGGATAAATAACGTGGCCGCGACGGAGGATCGAACCCAAGACCTCTCGATCAAGAGTTCGGCGCTCTACCACTGGACCACGCACTCCACATATATAACTGTAATATAACCCATACTTGTGTTAATCATATTGTTCATGCCCTCTGCCACGCATAGCCCTGACTTCGAGCAATGGGATTTACCATGTTATTATGGTATCGTTACTTGTTTGGTTCAGTATATATGTATGCACGAGTAACGTTATTTTCTTTAACTAGCATTGTTATATTGAACAGTATCTAGGGTATAGAAGCGTGTATTACTTTAACTTTGCTTTTAAGAAGAAAAAAACTACAAATTAACATAATAGCTGTACTAAATACAAAACTGTTTTTAAAAAAAACAAACAAGACACAATTAATCGAAAACCTGAATAACACCATTATCTCATGCCATTGTATGTCTAACCCCCCCCCCCCCCACCACCACCACCACCACCCCCCCCCCCCCCCACCCCCTCACCACCCCCACCCACGCCTATATACACACACACACACACACTCACTCACCACCCCTCCACCACCATCTCCTCCCCGCAAATACAATATGCTCGAAACACATTTCAAACTGCGATTCAGTGAACTGGTTAGACATCGTGAAGGGAGTAGGTTGCGCTTACATGTCGTACGTAAGTTCGTGCGTTGCTCAAAAGAGTGGCACTGTCAATACTTGATATAATACTTGCTGCCTTAGAAGAACTCTAGAACCTGGTTTAAAACTCCAGTGGCATTTTTTTCCACTGACCGTTCCAAATCGGTATCCTGTTGTCAACCGTATTTGTTTGTTGTATCGCATGTTTGATTCATATCTTTTCTTCATGTTGAATGAGTGTTTTGGTGGACTGCGTCATGTGAATGTTTCATGTCCTGTTCGACCGTTGTAGCTACTTTTAAATGTCTTATACTTTTATTATATAAATATTAGTACCCCAATAAATGAAAATACATATTAATATGTCTATATATAACACAGAACTTTGTTCTTTATGAAATGTTATCAGTTTCATTCCATCAGTATTTTAGAAATTTTACAATGTATTTAGTTTTAAAGGTTAAATGTATTCGTATTCGAATATGCGTGAAACAAATCGAAGAGTTAGGCTGTAGGTTAGCCCAGTGACATGGCGTGGATATAAGTCACACATATTTCCAGCAGGGTGTATATGAATAGCCCAGCTTGCTTGATTTTATTTATTCTGGTTGAAATGAAATCAGACTGGATGGACTATACCCATTCACTCTGCTGGAAAATATTGAAACGAATCCCTTTATAATATTGATAAAAGTATGTTTATAATTATGTAAATCAGCAACTGATGTTGAGTAGTAAATAACTGAGGAGCGAAACGTTATTAGGACAAACAAGAGTTTGTTGTTATAACGTCGCTATTTACCACAAAAGCAATTTTTGGGTCTGTTTACCTTCGAAAAACAATTGTTGTATTTGTAACTCAAAATGTTGAATCATCTATCGCAATGTTGATTTCCTAGTACCGTCGCCGGCGGGTTTATTAAAACATATTGGCGCTATGCCAATCAAATTATAGCATAAACAGCCTGAACTTTGTATTGTGTTATTGATTTACGTGATTTCGAAACGTAATTACCTTAATTTCCTAATAATTACATTCCTCTGTTTGCGACTGACATTTCGGTAATTGCACACGACGTTAAATGATTGTATAAAAAACAATTACGTTCTGTCAAATCTTACATTCTTTATCGCAATAACGTTTTTATAAAAAAAAAAATATAAAAAATTGTATATCAGCAAAATTACTCCTTTATTTTTAAGGTAAACGACTCTCAAGGTTGTCCATACTGCTTTTTCCATTAAAAAGATTTATCAGATGCGCAATGGGATAGTTAGTTTGTACCGCTGCAGTCCTATCTAAACGAGATCTACACGAGATCTCGCTGTAAAGATATGGGAGCACTGTTAATTAGATTTAATGTTTTCTGCAGAGTTATAATTCCATAACAACCTGTGATGTTCGGTACAAGATTTGTTTCACAAAACGATGTCAATTCACGGCAACAAGTTGCTTTGTTTGAGGTTTCGAAATGAACGCGTTTTTTTAGTCTAACCTAAATCAACACATCGTTACATATAATTTGTTCTCGTTTTGCATAAATATAATTGCACTTTACTAAAGGTTAAATGGTAAAGCAGGTGTACTGATCGTGTTCTAGTGAAATGTAAGCAAACGTTACAATAGTTGTACCTCTATGGAACAGACTCAATTAAACCGATTCTGCTACTTTATTCTTTTGTTTGTGTTTTTTGCTTCCAATTGATTTCCATTTTCAGTGTTTATTATGATGTTCCGTGAAACCTTAGCAACAAGCAGCTTCAGTTGCCTAGACAATCACGCGAAACAGTAAAATGCACCAATCAATCATCTTCATTTACAAATAAAGCAATTCTAATGTACTAATACATTATCTTCATTTATAAGATCGATATGGGCTTAGATGTCGGCCTTTGATCAATCAAAACTACGTTATTGAACTGTTAATGAAATATAATTTAAAACAAACAGTTACTATACATGTACACATTAATTATTGTCTTGCATTACCTGATACTAGCGTAGACATCATTGGATGTTGTTTCTTGTAAATATAGAACCAAACGTTCTGTTTTGTATATAGTATATATACTGAAAGCAAAAAGAAACGCGACACGGGTTTTCCGCTATATATTGTATATACTGCACACAATTCCATACACATGCCAAGGAAATCCCAAGACGTTTTGTAAAAAAAAAAGTTGCAGTTAGTTAGAGAAAGGACACAACTGTGATGTTGTAGACGTTTTAATCACAGTACACGTTGTAACAAGAAATTCATAAATGTTGAAGTTCCTCCATGGACAACTGAGCCAGTTCAGTACTGTATTTAACGTACAGAGTTTGCAAAAATGTGCATCCTAACTTTGCACCAAACGAGTACTCTGTCAATAATGAAACTTTGCAGGAATACTAACTGCGTGTTACGTGTTGTTTTAGTCTTTTTTCCGAAAGGAAAGATCTTACGTAAACATGCACCATTCGATTAACGGCAGCATATTGTACATACAATATATAGCGGAAATTACCGTGTCGCGTTTCTTTTTCCTTTCAGTATATATTTGCAGTGTTTTCGGCTTCCAGTAGACTATACTGCATATAGGGTACCAGACTGGTAGGGCCGAAGCTCTGCACATAATAAGTTGGAAATTATCATAGCTGGTTTAATTTTACCTCTGTGTTTTGATCATAAAATAATGATTAACCCTAGGCACGACTAAAATAGCTTTTGCGTCCATTGTAAACCAAGATCAGCCTGCCAGTGTAACTGCTGATCAGTCATTTCCCCCAAAACACCCCTTAGTCACATAAATGGAACGGTCTTAATTCAAAGAAAGAACAATCCATGTTATGTATGTAGCGGGTTAAGGGTTAATATGTCTACATTCATATATAGTCTACCAACAATTAGCACACGCTTTAAAACCGTGTAGTTAAATATATGCTAAAAAACGAACATATTAGTGGCAACATGAAACTTATTCAAAATGGCGTCTAGCTGATGGAAATGATGTTCGGCTGTTAGAAACTGAGACCATACACCGATGGCCATAATGTGGTATGAAACATTGAAGGTTCCATGTTCACCGTCATTTGCGACGGCTCAAACTTTCGTACTATTGACATCTTAAATATTGAGTTATATGTTCAAACCGTCGTTAAAGTGCTTGAACGCTAGCAATCATGTTTCACTACCGTTCAAGAACAGTTCAAGAACAGTCTCAATAAAACCGAGACTGCAATATTTTGTATATTTATCGTATTCGGCGATTTCCAAATTTCTCCTTTCATACTCTGTTTTAGGGTTAATATCTGCAAATATACTTCCCATAACTCATTCATATCTGATTGATATGTAGTTAACAAACGGTCTACACAATAATGTAAACGAATATATAACATAGCATGCAGCTATACAGGCTTAACGCTGTGCTACCTGAAACAGGGTGCATATATTTCTCTTCTTTTTTATTTCTTGGCTTGGAAGATACAAACCAGTACTGTGCAATTTCTACCTTAATTAATCAATTAAATAGATACTATTCTATGCACCCATAAAATAATACAAACGTATTGATAAAAATCATTTATATTAGACCGATTTACCATATATATCTTATTGACTAAACTACATGGGAATAATAAACGGCGAAATGTCTGGAATTAAGGATGTTGCAGTGCCCATCTCTGGCACTTTACTGAGACTTGACTCATAATATAAGACCCACTTAATTCCGGCTGTAAATATTGGCAATGTTATTGATAATGTTGTCTGCCGGATTAGGATCAATGCGCTTACAACATCCATCGCAGACGTTGTTATTACGTACAGATGAGATGTCATATCAATTGTTATTGTCTTCTTCACTTGTGTAACATTTCTCGTCTGTCCAGTAAAGACGAAAGACAAAATGCCTAGGTCCCATCAAAACAGGAGAAAGCAACAGGGTTACATTCGTCAGAAGTAGTCTGAGACAATTACTAACAGTATGCAATTAACGATATTGAAATAATACAAACAGAAGCCGTTAGGATAGTAACTGTCGCAATTTATATTAATACAGTCTAGTTTGTTAAAGGATATAGCTTGGCTATAATGTCTTTATTTACGATATATTCTTTATTACGTTTCTGCCAATTCATCGAGTACTTGCTTTATGGCTTTCTGGGCCTTTTGATATTCATATATTTATGATCAACATATTTATGATCAACTTTGTTTTAAACTTATATCTTATTATTAATGCTGCCTAGCTTTTTAGAATATATAGCCTGGTGGATATTTTTTATTTGCACTATCCCGTTGTATTAGAATTACAATAAGATAAGCGTGTGATTTGGTGCACCCTAGAACCTGGTTTAGAGACCCAACAGGCGGTCTTTATGCCATTGACAGTTCGCAGGCGTACACATATTGGCAACCCTTTTGTGTTTGTGGTGTCACATTTTTTTCACTAAATCTCTTTGTAATTTTTGTTTGCTTTGATTGCATGTTGTTGAGTGACTGTGTTATGTGAATGCTACATGTCCGGTTCGGATTTTATACATACAGTACTTAGTATAAATGTCTCCATTAAATACGGAAACTCGCAACAAACATGCACTAACAATAGTCTTCAAAATGATAAACTCATTACTACCCAGTAATTAAATGCATTAATACCCATCAATGTAACCGATTCCGAACATTATAATCTCTGATGATATAAGAACCATAGCATGTAAAACACAATTGTTTCCAAATACTGACCATCTATACTGAACCAAACAGCTAACACCAGTAGACAATACCTTTAATGTATGAACGGAGTTACGGTGGTCTAGTGGTTAAGGCATCCCCCTCGTAATCCTGAGGTCGAAGGTTCGAGTCCCGTCAGAGGCGGGCTTGTTACTGAAGAGTGACCGGTTGGTGAGCCGCCAGCTAGTTAAATAATGGTTACCGATTGCCTACCTGCCTGGTGCCTGGCATTAAAGAACAGGAATCGGGAAGTAATGATGTTCAAGACAAAGGTGTCTCATAAGTCAAAATTGACTGGCCCTTTCAATAGGGGTGACACTATAATAAACAAACACTTTACTTTACTTGTGTATGAACTTATTATATGCCGACTGGTACCGTTTATAAAAGGTAGTGTCCACTGGTGCGTTAGCTGTTTGGTTGAGTATATTACAAAAACAACCGGAACGCACAATGAACTAAATGCCCCTACTGTCGATGATTGTAAAAACCAACCTAATGCCTCCAACATCTAAATATATCCCTTCTACAATGAGGAGCATATTGATATACGACACGGGCTGAAATACACGCAAAAATGTAACAGAAAGTCCATTGTGTGGGAGTGAATAGTACAAACAAAACACTTCTTGATACGTGGTACAAAGAAACAATGGAGCATATAGTCATCACTTTGTCCGTCCCTCCGTATTCTTTGTCCAGCGCATAACTTGAAAACTACTGATGGGACAGGAATGAAAGTTTACAAAACCATAAGTACCTTCAGTTATTTTTTTGTAATTGTATACTTATAATTCTTGTCCGGAGCATAACTTAAAAACTACTTATGGGACTGGAATGCAACTTCACACAATAGATGGCAGTGACAGAAAGTATGTAAAATACCAACTCCGTCTTCCTTCAAATTAGAGTTATTGTCCTTTGTAACTGTATACTTCTAATCTTGTCCGGAACATGGATGGGACTGCAGTGAAACTTCATACTCTAAATAAGAGATATTGCCTGTGTAATGAGATATTGCCTGTGTAATGTTATAATTAGTACCAGTCAGTTACCGCGAAAACTAGAGATGCTAGTAGGACTGGCGGATGTGCAGAGCACAAGAACCAAAACTCTAACTTTAGATTGAGTAAAGACATAATTATCCCTCTTTGAACATGTACATTCATTTTAATATAACTTGTTTATCAGACATATCATGTCTAGAATGTAATAGATTCTTCTTTTAATTGGTACGCGACAGCTTTTGACCTGTGTCTAACAAAGAATATCCTATAATAACATACGAACCTACATAAGTTTATTATTTTTGTTTTTCATTTTAAACGCCTTCATTCTTTATTCCCACGCAGTCGGTAGCGCGGCGGATTTGTAACCGGAGGCCCCGGGTTCAATCCTCCGTGGTGCCAATGAGTTCCGTCGGTGTGTTCTTGGGCAAGACACTTTCCCTTAGCCTCGTCCGTCGGATGGGGACGTAAACCGGGCGGTCCCGTGTATCGGTCTATCCTCCGAGCACGTTAAAGAACCATAGGAATCTATTCGATAATAAGAGTAGGGCAGGTTCCCGGATCCCCATGTATCCTCCCCCTCTCTCTAGGGCGGCTCAAAATAACCTATACTGTGTTAAACAACATTCAATTCAATTGTTTATTCCCACAAAGCATCAATTTCATTGGTGTGATGGAGATTTCCATCCGTTCTTCCGATATTTTAGTTTATATTTCTCTAACACTTTCGTGACTTTAAGAAAATTAAAAAATATGTTTCAAAGTGTAATTGTTGCCACATGGTGTTCTTTATTCTAGAGTAAAATACATTAAGGTACATCCAGGAGAGGGATAAAACATTTTTTTCTTAAAAACCTGAATGCTGAATGTAATAAATATAACGCAAACATACACAATTAGTGTTGACTCATATACTACCGACGTTTCTCTTGAAAAACTAGAAGGACATGCTTCAGGATATTTTTTATTGAAGGCAATGAGGTTATTATGAATGAGGTTATTATGAAATATGTTGTGAAATCATGGTTGAACTGTTAGACATTTTGTTAATGTTATTAGATTTCAGTTATATAGCTTCTTTAAAAAATATAACAAAATGTAATAATATATAAAAAATAAACTCTTTGCATATGCACTTTTTAACGTAGCTCATGTAAAAACAATGTTTAAATGTTACTGTTATGTTGATGCATTCAGACATAATTTCCAACGGCCCGCGAAGTTCTTGCAAAGTAATGCGGACCATTTGACCTGCTGTAGACGATTTATTGTGATTGTCGTCTACTTTATATTTATTGTTATACATTTTGCTGGGTTCAGTGCGAAATTAGTCTGCGATATATAGGTTATGTCAACTCCATAAATATAGGGTTAAGCTGTCCGTATTCGTAATTTATAGACGGAATAATTGACCGTTACATTAAACGGTCAGTAACGGTCAATGTACCATCTCAAATGCAAACGTATCAATTATGTAAACCTGTACCAACGAACTTCCACCAACGAGCGCATCTTAAGCTGTTAAGGAAGTTACCAAGGTTAGTCATGAAAATTCCCGCATAATTTTAGGATAAAGTTTAAATAAAATAGGTATTCAACCGTTTTAATGCTATTTCCCACACGGGCCAATCCTGTAATATTTGACGAGCATTAAACTGACCGACTTGATTTATTAAACCAGTATCATTTTGATTGTATATCTGCTTGCATTATTATTAGATAAAATACAAGTGCCCGTATTCATAAAGCAACTTAAGTGGGAAATATTACTAAAGTCAAAATTTAAGATTTTTGCTTGTTTTTAAATATCCTTATTTGCCTCTCAGGGACATTACAGACCATCTATTTTAAGATATATATTTAACTGTATGTTTTATTTATCTATTACCTTATTGAAAATATTAAGAAAAATGTGTTTAAGTTAAGATGTTGCTAAGAAGCTTTATGAATACGGATAATTTGGAGTGTTCAATTTCTCTTCCTTATTCTGCTATAGGTTTTAATTTATTGCTGGTGCAATATAACCAAGAATTATTATTACATTAAAGCAATTTCTTTTAAATTATTCAAATAAGTATTAATCATGATTTGCAAATATGCAAGTAATGTAGAAAATCTATAGAGGCGCAGGGAGTTTAAACAAAAATCAAGATTGTTGTGCGACCCTTTTGTCTAACATGAAACCCAAAAGTAATTTATTTTATATCAGTGCGGAGGAATATTGTTTAAATTATTTGCTTATTTTAACAAGGTGTCCGCAAACAAATGAATTTTGGAAAAGCGTTATGGGATATTGTTAATGCCTCCTTGTGTCCGTGAGCGGTGTTACACTTTACATTACCTCACATGAACATACTCAATAAAACCGAGTCTGCTACTTTTATCTCTTGGTTGTGTTTGTTGCTTCCAAGGGATCCCCTTTTCAGTATTAACTGACATTCACACTAGCGTTTGTTTAGTGCTGTGTGGTGCCCGTAAAAAGTTGCCCCGACTACAAATCAGTCGTGTTATTACTTACTGGTCCCTTGGTCTCATCAAGCCCAGTCTTTGTGACTTTAAAGTAGAATATCGCTTAAGCTGGTGCTAGGAGGCGTGAGAGGTGTTGCACTTAATAACCTCTCATGAACAGACTCATTAAAACCGAGTCTGCTCCTTTTATCTCTTGTTTGTGTTTGTTGCTTCCAAGAGATCCCCTTTTCAGTTTTAATTGGTATATTTACTCGCCAAAAGCGTAGCAAACGATTTTAGTATTTCGATCTTCTGTGTATGACCAGGGAAGGTTGAAGAGGAAAATGGTCATTTTTAATTGCGTCTCAAATGAATCGCGTTGGGATTTGCGTTGGCGGCGTGTCTTTTCTTTTGTTCTGTTTTATTACTTTCTTTCAGGAGGCATTATAATTAGGTTTTGGTAATATTTGCTTCTTGCAGATGGCTTTAGAACGGACACGCTGTCTTCGCTCCTGACAGTTGGAAATGTCTGTGTATCCACCTATTATTATATGAATGCGTTGAACATGTATTTGCTTCTAATTGTCACAGGCTTCAGATGCTTTAATAATTGTAATATTAAGTTAAGACAGGATTTGCTTTTTATTTCCAAATGGTGTCAGGAAGGGGACATTGCAATCGTATGTTTTAATATGTTTGATATTAATATAATATATTATTTGCTTCTTATTTGATCATAGGGTCAAGAGAGCGACACTGTCATCCAGCGCAATCAAATGTTTAAATATGTTTGGTCATAAACAATTTGCTTCCTATTTGTTCATCGGGTCAAGAGAGCAAATATGTCTTCAGGACAGCTGCTATTCTGGCAGTTTTTGTAATCATATCTGCATTGATTTATTTTCATATCTATGTATTTTATAACCAAGATATAATAATGTTCAGTCAGCTACAAATGTTCAAATGACACAGGGTACAATGGTAGACGCTTTAATGTGTATAACGTGATGAATGTGCATGATGAATGTGTGTAACATGATAAATGTGTGTAACGTGATGAATGTGTGTAACATGATGAATGTGTGTAATATGATGAATGTTGGTAACGTGATGAATGTGTGTAACTTGATGAATGTACATGATGAATGTGTATAACATAATGAATGTGTGTAACTTGATGAATTTGTATAACGTGATGAATGTGTGTAACATGATGAATGTGGGTAACGTGATGAATGTGTGTAACTTGATGAATGTGTATAACATGATGATAAATGTGTAACATGATGAATGTGTGTAACATGATAAATATGTGTAACGTGATGAATGTGTGTAACATGATGAATGTGGGTAACGTGATGAATGTGTGTAACTTGATGAATGTGTGTAACGTGATGAATGTGTGTAACATGATGAATGTTGGTAACGTGATGAATGTGTGTAACTTGATGAATGTACATGATGAATGTGTATAACATGATGAATTTGTGTAACTTGATGAATTTGTATAACGTGATGAATGTGGGTAACATGATGAATGTACATGATTAATGTGTATAGTGTGATGAATGTGTGTAACATGATGAAGATGTATAACATAATGAATGCGTATAACGTGATGAATGTGTGTAACATGATGAATGTATGTAACGTGATGAATGTGTATAACATGATGATGAATGTGTGTAACTTGATGAATGTGTATAACGTGATGAATGTGCATGATGAACGTGATGAATGTACAATGATGAATGTGTGTAACGTGATGAATGTGTGTAACGTGATGAATTTGTATAACGTGATGAATGTGCATGATGAACGTGATGAATGTACAATGATGAATGTGTGTAACGTGATGAATGTGTATAACGTGAAGAATGTGTGTAACGTGATGAATGTACAGGATGAATGTGTATAACATGACGATGAATGTGTATAACATGATGAATGTAACATGATAAATGTGTGTAACATGATGAATGTGTATAACGTGATGAATGTGTGTAACATGATGAATGTGTATAACATGATGATTGTGTGTAACGTGATGAATGTACATGATGAATGTGTATAACATAATGATGAATGTGTATAACGTGATGAATGTGTGTAATGTGTGTAACAACATGATGAATGTATATAACGTGATGAATGTGTATAACATGATGATGAATGTGTATAACTTGATGAATGTGTGTGACATGGTGAATGTGTATAAATGTGTGTAACATGATGAATGTGTGTAACATGATGATGAATGTGTATAACATGATGAATGTGTGTAACATGATGCATGTGTGTAACATGATGAATGTGTGATGAATGTGTATAACATGATGATGAATGTGTATAACATGATGAATGTGTGTAACATGATGCATGTGTGTAACATGATGAATGTGTGTAAAGTGATGAATGTTCATGATGAACGTGATGAATGTACATGATGAAAGTGTATAACATGATGATTGCGTGTAACATGATGAATGTGTGTAACGTGATGAATATGTATAACGTGATGAATGTGTATAACATGATGATGAATGTGTATAACATGATGAATGTGTATAACATGATGAATATAACATGATGAATGTGTGTAACATGATGCATGTGTGTAACATGATGAATGTGTGTATCGTGATGAATGTGTGTAACGTAATGAATATAACGTGATGAATGTGTGTAACATGATGAACGAGTATAACATGATGAATATAACATGATGAATGTGTGTAACATGATGAATGTGTGTAACGTGATGAATGTACATGATGAATGTGTATAACGTGATGAATGTATATAACATGATGAATGTAACATTATGAATGTGTATACCATGATGAATGTGTGTAACATGATGAATGTGTGTAACATGATGAATTGTGTGTAACATGATGAATGTGTATAACATGATGATGAATGTGTAACATGATGAATGTGTGTAACGTGATGAATGTACATGATGAATGTGTATAACGCGATGAATGTGTATAACATGATGAATGTGTGTAACGTGATGAATGTACATGATGAATGTGTATAACGCGATGAATGTGTATAACGTGATGAATGTGTGTAATGTGATAAATGTGTATAACGCGATGAATGTGTATAACGCGATGAATGTGTGTAACGTGATGAATGAATGTGTGTAACATGTTGAATGTGTGTAACATGATGAATGTGTGTAACGTGATAAATGTGTATAACGTGATTAATGTGTGTAACATGATGACATGTGTGTAACATGATGAATGTGTATAACATTATGCATGTGTGTAACATGATGAATGTGTGTAACATGATGAATGTGTATAACGTGATGAATGTGTATTACATGATGATGAACATGATGAATGTGTATAACATTATGAATGTAACATGATGAATGTGTATAACTTGATGAATGTGTATTACATGATGATGAACATGATGAATGTGTATAACATGATGAATGTGTGTAACTTGATGAATGTGTGTAACATGATGAATGTGTATAAGGTGATGACTCTGTATAACATGATGATGAATGTGTATAACGTGATGAATGTGTGTAACATGATAAATGTTTGTAACTTGATGAATGTGTGTAACATGATGAATATGTATAACGTGATGACTGTGTATAACATGATGATGAATGTGTATAACGTGATGAATGTGTGTAACGTGATGAATTTGTATAACGTGATGAATGTGTGTAACGTGATGAATGTGTATAACGTGATGAATGTGTGTAACTTGATGAATATGTGTAACATGATGAATGAGTGTAACTTGATGAATGTGTGTAACATGATGAACGTGTGTAACGTGATTACTGTGTATAACATGATGATGAATGTGTATAACGTGATGAATGCGTGTAACGTGATGAATGCGTATAACGTGATGAATGTGTATAACATGATGAATGTGTGTAACATGATGAATGTGTGTAACGTGATGAATGTGTATAACGTGATGAATGTGTATAGCGTGATGAATGTGTATAACGTGATGAATGTACATGATGAATGTGTATAACGTGATGAATGTGTATAACGTGATGAATGCGTATAACGTGATGAATGTGTATAACATGATGAATGTGTATAATGTGATGAATGTGTATAACGTGATGAATGTGTATAACATGATGAATGTGTATAGCGTGATGAATGTGTGTAACATGATCAATGTGTATAACGTGATGAATGTGTATAACGTGATGAATGTACATGATGAATGTGTATAACGTGATGAATGTGTATAAAGTGATGAATGTACATGATGAATGTGTATAACGTGATGAATGTGTATAACAACATGATGAATGTGTATAACATGATGAATGTGTATAACGTGATGAATTTGTGTAACATGATGAATGTGTATAACATGATGAATGTGTATAACATGATGAATGTGTGTAACATGATGAATGTGTGTAACATGATGAATGTGTATAACATGATGAATGTGTGTAACATGATGAATGTGTATAACATGATGAATGTGTATAACATGATGAATGTGTATAACATGATGAATGTGTATAACATGATGTTTAGATAGTATTTGCCACTTAATACTCAGATGGCATGAGAGATGAGACACGATCTCCAAGTGCAAGTGCATGCGTTTATACGTTTAATATTATATTTAGATGTATTTGCTGCCTATTTTCAGCGGCATCGGTAGCTCAGTGGATTAGGTCTTGCGCATTAGAGCTACAGACCTCTACCCCGCGTGGGTTCGCTCATAGTCCGAGGGATGTGGATGTCTGATGGGAAACGTTATCATTGATATCAAATCCATCTGAGTTTGCTGTCAACATACGACCTATTATAACGTGTTAACGAGATGTAAAACCCTATTTAATTCATTAATGTTTTTCTTTTTTCAGATGGCGTCGGCAAGGAGACAAGATCTGCAAGAGCAAGCAAATGCTCTTGACGGTCGTGATATTGTGTATAGTTGATTGTGCCTTAGTGCTGGGAGAGCTAGCCCTCGATCTCTACAAAGTTAAAGGTCGGTGACAAAAGCAGATTAATTATATATTAAATTAAGATTAAACAAGTCAAGTTCGTTACGGAATTTAATTTAAATGTAAAATATTTTAATTTCCAATTAAGCAGTCTCTTGCTTTATGGTGGTATAAATTATTGCATGGTCTCGCAAAGAAAGCTGGGTTCCTTATTTCGTGTTTAAATTTATATATCGATCTCGATGGTTATGCTTTAATATTATATATTCTTTGATGAATTATAGAAATTTCCCAGTTTGTGAAAATCTATAACATATCCCTTCCTCTACTGTGCTATCTCGCCTTGTGTGCAAGATAGCACAGTAGCCAAATGTTATGAACGAAATGATAGACGTCACGATATTACGTCACGAATTGACGTATGATATTATTCCGCGCTGTCGCCAAAGGAGTGACAGAAGAAGGTATACTTGTGTCAAAAGACGATTGGAGAAATTCATTACAGAATATATATTATATAGTTTAATTAACATTTTTGTCGTGAAACGGAGAATAATTCACTCGTGAGAAATATTCTTGCGATATAGAAACTCGTGCGAAAACGCACTCGTTTCTATATCGCAAGAATCTTTCTCACTCGGGAATTATTTCCCGTATCACTTCAACAATGTTAATTAAACTCTATTTAATCATATTATATTGATTTTTTTTTTGTATGTCACTATGTTCTTTTAAGAGCATGTACAACTTTCTAAGATCGTGTTACATCAGGCTTTTTCTAGAAAAATCTATATAATTTTAAAACTCATGAAACAAATATCATATCAATTAAAATATAGTTTTCGCACCATGTTGTTTAGGTAAAAATTTAAATTCACTATATATTTTTAATGAAGTCGTGTTTGAAATGCTTAAATTAACTCCGATACGTGACCTAGGATAGCACATGTTACTGTACAGAATGAATGTCCTTGTTGTTTATGGTAACTCGGGTACGTTACCTAGGATAGCACATGTTACTGTACAGAATGAATGTCCTTATTGTTTATGGTAACTCGGGTACGTTACCTAGGATAGCACATGTTACTGTGCAGAATGAATGTCCTTGTAGTTTATGGTAACTCGGGTACGTTACCTAGGATAGCACATGTTACTGTGCAGAATGAATGTCCTTGTTGTTTATGGTAACTCGGGTACGTTACCTAGGATAGCTCATGTTACTGTACAGAATGAATGTCCTTGTAGTTTATGGTAACTCGGGTACGTTACCTAGGATAGCACATGTTACTGTGCAGAATGAATGTCCTTGTTGTTTATGGTAACTCGGGTACGTTACCTAGGATAGCTCATGTTACTGCGCAGAATGAATGTCCTTGTTGTTTATGGTAACTCGGGTACGTTACCTAGGATAGCACATGTTACTGTACAGAATGTCCTTGTTGTTTATGGTGACTCGGGTACGTTATCTAGGATAGCTCATGTTACTGTACAGAATGTCCTTGTTGTTTATGGTAACTCGGGTACGTTACCTAGGATAGCGCATGTTACTGCGCAAAATGAATGTCCTTGTAGTTTATGGTAACTCGGGTACGTTACCTAGGATAGCGCATGTTACTGCGCAGAATGAATGTCCTTGTAGTTTATGGTAACTCGGGTACGTTACCTAGGATAGCGCATGTTATTGCGCAGAATGAATGTCCTTGTAGTTTATGGTAACTCTGGTACGTTACCTAGGATAGCGCATGCTACTGCGCAGAATGAATGTCCTTGTAGTTTATGGTAACTCTGGTACGTTACCTAGGATAGCACATGTTACTGTACAGAATGAATTGCCTTGTTGTTTATGGTAACTCGGGTACGTTACCTAGGATAGCACATGTTACTGTACAGAATGAATTGCCTTGTTGTTTTTGGTAACTCGGGTACGTTACCTAGGATAGCACATGTTACTGTACAGAATGAATGGCCGTGTTGTTTATGGTAACTCGGGTACGTTACCTAGGATACCTAGGATAGAACACGTTACTGCGCAGAATGAATGTCTTTGTTGTTTTAGTAACTCGGGTACGGACGATGCGATTACTGATTTAAACATCAGTTTTAGGACTGTCCCAAAAATAATGTAGTAGTTTTGACTCAGCTCAAGTTACATGATAATCAGCTTGGTGTCGGCATCCCAAGCATGAGGTCAATAAAATGGCAATAAATCACCTAAAATGCCAAATAATGAGCTAAAACTTTGTCTATGCAAAATTAAATGTTAGAATAATATATCACTGCCTATCTCTATTTGCATATAGCATTTTGTTACAACAACTTATTTCTAATTTTTTAATGTGCCTATCTGATAATTGATGCCCTGCTGTGCGAAAATGGGTGGTTTATTGCTCTGGGGTCAGTTTATTACATGGATGAATTATAGAGATTCTCAGTAAACGGAGATTCTCGGGAGAGTCCTATAACTGACATATTGTTTTGCCATATAGTATGCAAAATGGTTGGGTCACGCGTTCTAACAACATGAGTTACGGCCCTTCCCATTACAATATATTACAAACATGTTCAAGGTTATATACACATTGGGTGCGTTCAGGGTTCTCCCATCGGTTACCGAAAGCACTCTCGGTAACTATTGGTTACCATCGGTCACCGTCATTAGCCGTTGGTTCGCCGATGGGTAGAACGTTGGTAACGAATCTTCCCGCGACTCTACACCTGAGGTATCGGTGATCTCGTTGTTACCAAATGGTATCATCGGTTGCCAAAGTTAACCGACGTGATTGACAATGGGAAAACCATGAACGCACACATTGCTAGTTTTTAAGAATCAATATGTCCCGTTCATTTGGGGCATACAAATAAAAACGAAGACGTATATATTGGTTCTTTGTTATTTTAGCATATGTTACTGAGTGATTAATGATACATACTCAAAAAATAGTAAAAACATGCTGGCATGGTTTGTTTTGGAATATTTAAGAAACTAGTAAATAAGACGTTTAGATATTTAAATTGTGTAAAACAACAAATGTGTAGAACAACCTATGTCAAACATTCACGATTGCCGTGTATACTTTGAAGCGCTGCTGTTCATGAACGCACTCCAATATGTCGATGCTTGTATCATTATAATATTAGAAAATGGAACACAATTTACGTTTATGAGAATTGACATTGCACATAATTCACTAGAGGCATGTGTCAACTGTTAGTGACGTAGCACGATTCCCATTTACCAAAATAGCATTGGTCTATGTCAATAAGACATGCAACAATGTATGTGTATGCACGTGGTTTAGCATTGCTTTTAACAATAGTTCAGTCACTTGTAGTAGTAAACTCAATGCAATGCTGACACCATTCGCAACATCTCGTACACAGCTTCGCAGCATTACTCGAATGTAATACGCGGGTTTCCATATTGGTCACGACATCACGCCTTAGATTTCCGCCACAACGAATTGCATTCAAAATCAAATTTATCATCCTTATGTTGCGCTGTTATTAAGCCGATTGCGCCATCAATAGTTTATTTACATGAAAGCAGTCATTTGCATTGTAAAAAAAACAAAGACTCAACGCAAATTATACATTAACACGTGTGTCCAGCGGCCATATTGTTTACATAGCAACAGAGCACTATTTTCTGTGCCATTGCCTTCCGGCTAACAGAATGTCAAGATTTTGAACATACCGAAGCGCCGTGATACACACGAGGCAGGATCCCGAAAAATGACGGGATTGGCCGAGCTTTCACAATTGTGCTGACACACTAAATTATTAAGACTTAGACACATAATACCCCCATCAAGTCTCATTATTCTGACACCGGCTGACCTTAACGTCAAGCAAAGGAGCCACCGGTACCATTGTTATGAAGTCTTTGGTGAGACTCGGCCGAGGATTGAACAAACAGCCTCCTGCATGCGAGGCGAGCGCTCTGGCACTAGGCCACTAACGTGGTTGACATAATACAAATATATGATTTAACACATCTGGATTTTATAGTCGTAGCAAAGCTTATATAGGTTATCGGACTGTTACTCAATATCGGGGTTATGATAGAGATTAAGTTGTTATTTATTCATAATTACGTGTTGGTATACTTGTGAACTGATGTTTATGGAGGCTATTTTTGGAGATGGTTTAGAAAAGGGCAGTTGAACCCGTCTCGTTTTACCATGTATTTGTACACTATGGGGACTTTGAATAATAAAACGCATGTTAATCAGAGTACATGTTTGGCGTATTCTATTCTTTCACGTCTGCTTATTAAAGTCAACACTTCCCAAGAATCATCTTATTCTTCTATATATGCGGATGACTATGATTGTAATATCGTTACTGTAATTGAATTTCGTCTTTTTTTCAGCTACGCTTGAGGACACGGATAAAATAACGAAAGCCACACATGCTTTTATTTACGAAATAAAGAGTGAGCACCCAAGCCAAAAATCCAAAACGACATACGAAATATTCACTATGCTTTTGCAGTCTGTTATCATTTGGACTGGTTCTGATAATAATACAACGGTTGCCGAGAAGGTATTGTGCTCGAATGCCAGTCATGGCAACGTAACCGGATATCCGGCGTTCCTTGCAAATCCCATCGACAGGAATATATCCATACCCACGACGTTTGATACAGGCACAGTTTTTGATCTCGATATAGTTGGAAAAATTGCTCACATTTTTCACTACTGCAGTATAGCTATTCTTGGTGTCATAATGATTGAGGTACATATTAGTTTATAATATTATTTATTTCAAACAAAGAATAAACCTATATGGAATAAGAATAATATCTAGAATAAAAATAATTCGGGACACCCATGCATTCAATTTGCAAGCCCGTAGCCAGCCCTGGAATTTAACCGAGGCAAATCCCTACCTTGCGGGGTCAGATGACATCTACCTCGGATTTTTCTGTTAGTTTCTACATGTGATTTGCTGCGTTATAGTGCATTCGCGGGCCAGATTTTCAGTTTTAAGTTACGACAAATATATTCAAGACAAGTTTAGTGATTTGATTTAATACTTCTGTGTGTGGTATATTCTCACAATTCTACCGAGGCTACTGCTTCGGTGTGCCTCTGCGTAACTATGGGTCTGATTTGTTGTCGTTTTTTTCTTGAAAGAGGCATATCGATGTGACATTCTCTCTGAAACGGAATGCAACTATTTCGAATAACATACACTTATTTATTTTATGGATTACTATAAATTGTGTTTACAACGCTTAGTTGTGACATCATTCCAAGTCAATAAGTATTTGCATTGTGGCTTTCTAGGCTTTTGTTTTTTTATATTCATATATATATGATCATCTATGTGGTGTTATACTTATATTGCCATATAATGCTGCCTTGTTTGTTAGGGAATATATCCTGGCGGGGACTTCTTTATTTACACTGTCCCGTTTTATTGGGTTGACAATAGTGTAAGAGGAATGTTTGATGCACCCTGGTTTGAACCCCAGCGGCCTTTTTGCCACTGACCGTAGCCCTATTGTCAACCCGTTTTTATTTATAAACTCACATGCCCTGCTTCTTATCAACATTTTAGTTAGTGTTTGTTTTAATGCGTGTTTTTGGTTTACTGTGTTCTGTGAAAGCTGCATTTCCTGTTCGACTTTTATACCTACTTGTATTGGACAGTGATACGGCTCCCTTCTATGTGTTTCTCCGCTATTATACTATGTTTATTACACATTCATTACATATTGGTTAAGTCTTTGAAAATTGCTAAAACCTATTAAGCAAAGAATGATAAAGCCAGAAAAATATTTATATTTCATTACAAAAGGTCGCAGTCTCGCAGAAAATAAAATACCACTAATACAGGTGCGAGTCTAAAAATATTAAGTAATATTTACAGCATAAATTTTCGATAGTGCGGTATAAATCGCATACGAGAAAAATATGCTATAAATGTTATGTACCATAGCCATTCAATGTGTCGGTAATTGACATTTTGATTGACAGGTTGTGTGTAAACATTACAAGTACGCGCGTGTAAAAATGGGTAGACCATGGTATAACTGTCGAATATGTCATTTATAGCACGGCTGAAATATACCGGCAGTTATAACACGGTTAAGGTTCAGACCTTCAGGTTTATGAAAATTATATCATAAGCAAGAACAAAGGAAAACCATTAGAGCTATGGTACAAGTATAGGATAGAGCATGAGTTTTGCACGTGTACGGGGAGATAATGCACGAGCGTAAGCGAGTGCATTATCGTCCGTACACGTGCAAGACTTAGGCTCTATTGTATTTATACCACAATAACTAACATATGCTGTGTATATCCTCGGGTATTGTGGTATAACTACATGTATACATGCAGTTTTGTTTTTTGTACCATAGCTCTAATGGTTTTCCTTTGTTCTTGCTTATGATATAATTTTCATAAACCTGAAGGTATGAGCCTAAACCGTGCTATAAATTCTGTTAACCTATGGCTGTTATGCAGAGTCTATACACGGTAAAGTATGGAATATTTCACAATAACCGAAAATTATACCATGGCAGACTATGGTATAATTTTCGGCTTCTATGCAATAGGTTAAAACAGATATATCATTGATATACGTCTCGTTCAGTTAATGCAAAGAGAAAGGTCACCAAACTATGATATAATTTACGCTTCACATAAAAACACGAGAATATCAATGATATATCTATAACGTATATTTCAGCCGAGCTATAAATGACAGATTCGGCAGTTATACCATGGTCTACTCAGTTTTGCACGCACGTAGTTGTAATGTTTACACACAACCTGTCAATCAAATATGTAAAACACGACTATCTATTATCAAAACAGCACTCCTTGACATTAGATTTGCTCAATAATATCCACAGGCGATTGGCTGCAATAATCAAAACATGGGCCATGCTCATGCCGCGTGATAATGCTATTTCTTGATTGGATCGAGCTGTTATTTTTTACTGAAAACTGCAACGCCCTAAAACTTCTTGCACATGCGTAGTTGGATAAATGGCTATGGTACAAAACATTTATAGCATATTTTTCTCGTATGCGACTTATACTGCACGCTCGGGCCTACGGCCTTTGAGAAGCAGTATAAATCACATATACACGAAAATGTATGCTATAAATATTGTATATACGGACGACACTTAATCCATCACCACCCCCTCGCTGATATACCATATATGTTCACTTATTACCGTACACAATTATATCAACTACAGAAATACATATTTGTGTTTTTTTAGACAATTCTGAAGGCTGTTTGTGCTGGGCGTTCATTCTTTGTTAGGAAGATAGAGGTAAATATGTAAACTATTTTCCCATGTTTAATAAACATATGCATGTATTCTCTCTCATATGAGAACCATGTGACTCTCATATGATTCTCATATAAAAAGAGAAGCATATGATTGTCATTTTAAACGATTTGTATAATATTTATATTATAGGAGTTTCATACAATTTTCGTACCAGAATAAATTTATAAAAGTCTGTTTTTTAAATAACTCGCTTCTTCATATATTGTTCCTGAAAAAAAATTGTGAACTATTATTTTATGCTTCTTATATAAAAGGTTTTATATGAGAAGCATGTATGCATCATATGCGAATCAGAAAAGAATCATACGATATACAACTCATATTTCTAGGATAAAACATTGATGATATAAAGATTATTTAACTGCTGAGATCGAGTGTAGGGAAATCCTTCACGAGATGGTAGGCGTGTTGTTCTTTTCACGAACGAGCGTATGCGAGTGAGTGAAAAAACAAAACACGACCACCATCGAGTGAAGGATTTTTCTTATAATGGAACCCAGTAATTAAATAATCTATTTATTACATTATATCAGTTTATGTATAATTTTAACCTAAATTATTCGCTTTATTGAACGTTATCGACGGATGACGTCGACGTCAGCAACTCTTTATTGATGTCATAACTCAACGTCACAGTTAATTATTTTTGTGTTCGGAGTTAGTTATTAATATTTAGCGATTATGAATATTCTTTCACTGAGAAATCCCAATATTTCACCCATAGAAATGTAATAAAACGTCATAGCCGTTATTATTTGTTATTATTACTATACCTCACTGTAAACACTCCATGTAAAATCCCATACCCTGCCGGGTTGATATTTCGCACTATCACCCTCAAGAATAAATAAATATCTCGGGTTGATAATATCCACTGATGTGATATTTACATAATGCCGCATTTTGATAAGTATATTTGAGATCTGCGTGGAGTTACGTATTTCCCATATAATGTTTTGTTTTACATATTGTCAAGTTTTGATATGCATAATATGTATACACGCACATGTTTGGCTGTTTCCTTGCAAAATAAACAACCTTCATCCTGTTCAGAATATTCGATAACCAGATATCACGAAATTATATTTTTATAATGTATGTTCCTTGTTGCAGGTGTTCGATGGATTTGTTGTTGTCATGTCTTTCATTGTGGATTTCTGTTTCCTCTTTATTCTTCCCGATATTGACACGAAGGATTTTGTATTCATACTTGCAATATTGCTGCCGTGGAGGGTCATTCGTGTTGTAAATAGTAAGTACAATCTTTTATTGACCAATCTCTACCCAGAGTACACTCGTTCCTCATTTGACTCTGTCAACGTCAAAGGAAGTAGGGCGAACGGTTAGGTCACGTGATTATTCAAAAAAGTTATGACGATGTTTATAATAAATCCTTTTGCGTGATCTGCAAAGATAAAATATTGGATTATATTAAATAATTTCAATTTTTATTTCTATGAGTTATATTTTTGTTTTTAGTAAATTTCTGCTATCGAGCTTCGGTTTGAAATGTTTACATGAGGAGACCTAAGTACGTATTATGTTTGTAGTAAAATAGTCCCGATTAAAACTAAATTGTTTTCATGCATTATTTCAAATCTTGAAACATCTAATTTGCAGATATTCTGAAAATTATTTTTACACAATAAATAAATAAGTTTCAGGCAAACATATTCCAATTTAACAGTTTTTTACCAAATTCTTGTAATTTAGTAGTTAGCAGAGATATATGATAGATAGATAGATACTTTATTGACTTAAACTTTTACAGTTTCTCATCATTACATACATAATTTGTAATACATAATTATAATCACATGACAGGTTACACATACTTCTACACACTCACTTATAGTTCAATTTTCAATACTCCTTAATTAATCATAGCTCATATAAATCACACATTTTAATCAATAATCCAAGGATATCAAAAAACAAAAGGAATTATATATAAAATAACAATTTATGTGAGGATGTACTTGAATATATTTTAAGAAATAATATTTGGAATAGAACATCTGACAGTAAACGCCTCTGACAAATATTTACTTAAATTAAAAAGTTCTTTCTTCTTTGAAGATTGTAGAAGTGTTATAAATTTAAACATATTTGGCCTTTGTATGTAATATTTTCTGATATATTTCTTTCTAATATCATTATAAGCTGTACAAATTAAAACAAAGTGAAATTCGTCTTCAATATCAGTTGAATTACATATTTGACAAACTCTTTCATTTCTTTCAATCCTCTGTCTTGCATAACGACCTGTCTCAATTCTTAAGCTATGTGAAGATAAACGTAATTTAGTAAAAACACTTCGTAATCTTTTTGTACATAAAATATTCAGATAGTTTTCATATCCAAAATTATCTTTAACATGTCTATACAAACTTGATAATACTCTATTTTCTTGTAGATCAGTGTTCCATTTTTGAATAAAACAATCCACCAACCTCTGTTTAAAGCTAGACATAAAATGTTGATGGTTCACCCTTAAAGGATCATCCCATATATACATAAAGCCATACGTATTAAGCAGAGATTTTACATTGGATAACCAATTGTTTAAACCACTTTCACAATCAGATAATGAAGATTTATAAATAGATGATAAAATTATATTTTCTGTTTTAACTAATTTCAACCAATATCTAACTATTCTAGTATATCTTGTGATAAATAAAGGATAACGCCCCAATTCACCGTAAACACCAGCATTACTCGTGGTCAGTTTTACTCCTAGAATGTGTTTACAAAACTTGAGATGAATTCTCTCTATCTCTTTCGATTTTATGAAACCCCAGACTTCACAGCCGTAATTGAGTATTGATGAGACGAAAGCATCAAATAATTGAAGGGATGTTTTAGGTTTTAGTTCAGTTTTTCTTATGTTTGCAGTTAAAAGATTCATAGCTTTTAATGCTTTGCCGCACATAGCCTGTTGATTTAACGTATACGACCCTGTGTAAATACAACTCAATATATATGTGAGTGCAAGGAACGATAACTCTGCGTGGAGATTGTTTATTGACCTGTTATCAAAATAGAAAATAATATAGTTCGTGTTGTAAAAAAACAGCAAACATTGCTTAAGCCGGTGCTAGGGGCGTGAGAGTTGTTGCACCTTATATTACCTCTCATGAACAGACTCAATAAAACCGAGTCTGCTACTTTTCTCTCTTGTTTGTGTCTGTTGCTTCCAATGGAACCGCTTTTCAGTATTTATTAAATATAAAAACAAATACGTGACTTATAGGATTTGATAATATACAATAGGTCGTCAGCTTCATATTTTAAACAGTCAGCTCAGAGAAAACGTTAAGATAAGAAATTGGAAACATGACACTAAAGGCAAACAATATATCCTCTTAAAATCAATCACAAACGTGCTAGTGTAAAGCCGGGTGAAATAGGTATACTCACCAGCAAGAGGTGATGCCGGTTACGGAAAACCAGGCCGAAAACGATACGTGACGATATACCAAAACCATTTATGGAAGTAAAATTAACATCCAGATAAACTCAGAAAGTCAGAAGAAAGACTACAAAATGCAGAGAATGATACAAAAGTGTTAAGATGTGTTGATTAATGGGGGGAAATACCACTGTGTAACAGGCATAAATGATAAGACTGGAAATACCACTGTGTAGCAGGCATAAATGATACGACTGGAAACACCACTGTGTAGCAGGCATAAATGATACGACGGGAAATACCACTGTGTAGCATGCATAAATGATACGACTGAGTATATCGACTCATTTATCATTCAATTATGTTTTAGAATACTTCCTAATTGTGTTGAAAAGTCAAACTGTTGGTGTCAATGATACATATACATCTCAAACTACTTAGTGTTGTTTGCACTACTTTTTAAGCCAATCAGATTGCCCAGAATTTCAAATATTAGCTACATTTATTCATGAAGATTTACTATCTTATTTAATCACGAAGAGCATAATCTATAAATATAACTTTATGCGTACGCCTACCTTTCGTTTTTCTCTTTATAACCTATGCCCTAAACTTAATGAATATAATAATTGCGAGTTTTCAGGCCTGGAATTCACCAACCATTCTTCAAATTATTCTTACACTTGAGCTCATTACAAAAATGTCCATAACGTTCAAAGAGAAACATTCGTATGAAGTTGCTATTTATTAGTATTTATCATTTGTATACAATGCAGCTTGTTATGTTCCTACTTGAAATTTATAGAAATATTTGTGATTGAAAAGTGCATACTTGGGCTTAAGTCTAAGAATATTTTCAAGAATGGTTAGTGATAAGATAGCGACTTCGATTACCGTCAATGGGACTATTGTTCAAATATGCCCATGCTGGTGCAAGGAAGATTTGAAGCTGTTGATTTTGCTCCGACTGACGTAAAAAGTACGAGCTTTTTATTGTTGATATCATTATTCATCCCCCATTTCAGGTTTAGTTGTTTCAGTAAAAGACCACGAACATTTCCGTCTAAAGCTTGTATACAAGAGGAAGAAGAAGATAACGGGAAACCTCAGGGATACTGAAGCAATGCTCCAAAAATACATGGTAGGATTGTTAGGACCTCTGCAAAATTGCACTACGTGTTCAAAGGACGTTTAAATATAGTCGTTGCGAAATATTAAGCATTTACTTTTGAATAAATAACCAGTGTAAGATTTTTTAAATGACTTCTGGCGCCGATTTCACCAACAATTCCTTAAGTTTTACTTAAATACTTAAGAAAATACTGAACTAAGTCACTAAGTAAAACTTAGCAGAAATGTGTTTCACCGACATAAATTAAGTATCCACTTGATAACTAAGCTAAATTTAAGTTTTTACTTAAGTAAATTGGTTTGGTGAAACATGTTTTCCTCACTTAAGAAAACTTAGGATTTAAACTTAAATTTAAGTTTTTAAGTAGCTAAGTATATACTTAAGTATGTTGGTGAAATCGGCGCCTGGTCAACCATCTTTAAGAAAGATCCAACATTGATGGGGGTATGGTCAAGTGAATGTTCAAGTAGATGAATAGTTTAGGCTGGAGCAATGTCAGCCATATAGTACATGACAGTAATTCAACATTATTGATGTGAACACAATGTGGCCTTTACGTCTCACACCAGAATTAATTTTCCATAGGGTCCCATTGTAATGTTTTTGTTCGTGGCATAGAGATAAAACAGATTTTGCAACATGTATTTATGCTTAAATGCTTCATTGATCCAATATCTGCAATTTAAAACACATTTAACAAATATTTACCAGATTGAACTTTTTTTAATTTCAAAATTTAGACAAAAATACAACCCCGTGGAGATTAGACCCATGATGTGTAAAATGGGGCAGAATTAGCTAGAAATCTTATATCAACATGCATTTTTCTGTGATCTCTTCCTAAAATGCTGTAGATTTAGAACCTGGTAAAGATAAATCAATGTATCCTGTAAAATGTAGAAAAGCGAACTTGTTTTTTTTATCTACCTCCTTCATCTGTAGGGCACGAGTATTCAAGGGAAATAATAGTGGTGTGAGTCCTTAATATCGGAAAAAATGTTAGCTAAAAATGTTTGGTACAATTTTACTCAAAGTTGTTTTGCTTTTTACGTGAAATAAATTGGTCCATAGAATACTCCATTTATCCATCTAGAGCACACGAGACATCATTTCTAAATACAATAAGGCGTATTATTTTATGCTTAGCAGTGAAATAGTGGATTTCAGCAATGAAATAAGTGGTATTTTATACGTGTGAAATATAGAGTTTTTTATTATTTCACTAGCGGAACTACTCTCTTTTTTCAAACTATTTTTTCCGAAAGTTTCTATAAAAGTTATATCATTGGATTGGAAATAACTAAGACAATGAGTGGTATATTATTGAAATCGGTTAAGAAGTTACGGAGAATTAAAAACAGCAATTTCATCATACTAAGCAAACTTTTTATTTATTTTTCTACATACTACAGTACACTTTGGTTATAAAGCATAAAACAAAAATTAAAAAAAACGTTGTTTTGTCGTGAATAACAGATTTTATTTCATCGAGAAAGAAATGATCAAACTAGAATAGTTTCACTCATGCTTCGCATTCGTGAAAATATAAATTGTTCACACTTCTCGATGAAATCAAATTTGTTATTCACTCCAAAACAACAAATATCCTCTATTTATCGCACCCTCTACATTTCAAAGTACACCCTTATAAAAATCAAAGACATGCACTTTCAGTGACAATATGGCATCGGGAAGTAGGTCCTTAACATATGCCAACGCATTATTTTATTTGTATTAATGTTCATGACAAAAAAGCAATCAAGCAAGATGTTTCACTCAACAACATGTTTTTCTCAATGACTGGAAATTATTTACTAGTTTCGTATTATTTTATTTTTTTCAATTTTACTAGGAAGCGCTTTTTTCTTCATAAGAACAGGTTTCCTGTTAATATAAAACACATGGTTATCAAAGGGAGTCAACTATAAAAGTACTCCCAGCCGTTTCTCTTTACAGTTACTTTATCTTGTGGATAAAGTATTATATGCTTTCTTGTGTGTGTTTCGTGTTCCAGGGATCACGAATTTAAATATGTGTTGCTTCTTTTTTGTGCTTGGTACTCCAGGGGATCCCATTTTCAGTACTTATTGCTTTTCTGTTTGTGTTTGGTGTTCCAGTGGATCCCCTTTTCAGTATGTATTTCCATTCACACTAGCGTTTATTTAGTGCTGTGTGGCGGCTGTAAAAATCGCACCGACTACAAATCAGTAGCGTTATTACTTACTGGTTCTTTGGGATCATCCAGCCCAGTCTGTGTGGCTTTAAAGTAGAATACCGCTTAAGCCGGTGCCAGGGGACGTGAGAGGTGTTGCACCTTGTATAACCTCTCACGAACAACCGAGTCTGAAACGTGTCCCTCTTGTTTGTGTTTGGCACTGCCATTCTCAGTATGTATTAACAGCGTTGCTTCATTACAGTGTGGCATCAGTAAACTTTAAGATAGTGTCGATATTTACTCGTGATTTTTGTGTGTGTATTTGACAGTTTCCATAACAACTTTACAAATTCCAAATAATTGTATGTATATTTTATGTGTGTATTTGACACTCAAATACGAAATTTACAAAGTCAATCAGGCAGCGTCAAGTTTGTTTGTACAACGCCTACGCATGATTGTATATAATAATTTAAAATTGTCAATCAACAACGTCACAGCGTACTTATTACTTGTGTATGCATGTACATATGACTGTCTCAAGTAACAACTTTAAAACGTCACAGCATGCTATATCCTTATCTGTATATACATCTATATAACATGTATATACATCTATATAACATGTATATACATCTATATAACATGTATATACATCTATATAACATGTATATACATATATATAACATGTATATACATCTATATAACATGTATATACATCTATATAACATGTATATACATCTATATAACATGTATATACATATATATAACATGTATATACATCTATATAACATATAACATGTATATACATCTATATAACATATATCTCTAATTGGCAGTCGCAAACGTCACAGTAACAAGTGAACAGCGTCACAGAATAAAGATGTCATTATTTGTGTATACATTTATTCACAGTCTCAAGTAACAACTTTACAACGTCTATGCATCATGGAAGGAATAGAGGAATGGAAAATTGACAACTTTTTGAAAAATGATGGTATACCACGTAAGTTGATTTTATTCTATGGAAATGGGGTCTATAAACTTCGAAAATTAAAGATGTCTGACAGATTTACTGGCTACTTTACAAAATTACTTAGGAAATTTGCCAGGAAAGGATACGACCTTTTAGTACTACAACGCACTTCATGCTTGGTGATTGACCCCTCTACAGTCACTACGCTTCACTGTTCTCTTGTGCAATGACCGGACAACCTCGTGGGACTTTATGATTGCACCTTCTGAAACCCTGAAAGGGGAGATTGGTTCATAAACTTTCGTTCTTCAGATTTCCTGGTCGTACCCTAGATTGTTTTTCTCTTTGGCTGCAACTGCTGTGGTTGTTCAGTACACTTTTGGATACATCCTGATGTGTTTCCAATTTTTTTATATAGTTTTACAGTAACATATCTTTTGTTATTTCTCTGGATGTGTACTTCATTGTTAGAGAATTCTTTTCGATAGGGTGTGCTTTTATTTACACTGTCTTGTTAATTTGGGCGCTGAATACAGGATAATAGCGAGGAGGTGTACACATAAAATCGATTTAAGGTAACCAGTGGGCCATATTGCCTAATGACCATTTCAAGACGGTAACCATGTCTTCACCACTAATTGTGTTGGGTATTGTCATTTTCATTGAAAATGTAATTTGCTCTTTGTTTGTGGTACAGTGCGGACCTACGGTGCCGTTGAGTTTGGGTGCCTTGGTTTCTATAGAACACATTTTATAATTTTTACTTTACTCTGAGATACGTTGAAATATTACGATATTATATTCAATTTATAAGTTCAAAAAGAAAATCTATTAAGCCCGGTAGTTGCTAAATAAATAATCATATGGCATATTTTTAAAAGAAAATTGTTAGTTAATGATTCTCTTTTTTTTGTTTGATTTTTAATTTCAAAACAATGGCATTGATTAGTGTCTATGTCTATTATTTATTTATCAAAACGTTATTTTCTGCAGATTCTTTCACGATATTTTCATGTTCAAAATCGTGTTTCAATAAAAAAAATAATGTTGTAAATGAAATCAACTATAAGGGAGGGAGCCGAAAGTTATTTAAAATGATCAGCGGTCATTTAGTAGTACATTATTTTAATAACGTTTTCTATAATGCTTGTAACACATACATTTAAATAAGTAAATAACTACAGCCAACGATGAGAGAACGAAAACGCATTGGAACTATACTATTGGAACTATAAGTTTTAAAATTCACACAGAAGACATAAGAGCATAAGTAGTGTCGACAACATCGCTGTTCCAGTGCCATTATTTCTTAAAAATGTGTGACTGGGAATAAAAATTTAAAAACAAAAGATACAATTAAGCTGAAATACGTTTATATCACAAGTTATTATTGACATAATTGAATAAAACGGGCATCTATATGTTTTTGATCTTTTGTTTAAATAGCTTTCGAGAATTTCAATTTACAAACTTTTGGCAAAATAAAGTTGCCCATGTATTTAAAGTTCAGTTTATGCTAAGGGTTCTGAATAAAGCAATCCGAGTTAGCACGTTATTTTTTACTAAATCCAACTTCGTTTCGTTACTAATGTATTGTTCTGACTGGTGTAATTACGTAAATGGTTAATACAGATATAGAGATCATTAAACTGCTGGGATCGATTATAGGGTAATCCTTCACGAGATGGTAGACGTGTGGTTCTTTTCACAAACGAGCGTAAGCGAGTGAGTGAAAAACAGCACACGCCTTCCATCGAGTGAAGGATTTCCATATAATCGATCACAACAATTAAATAATCTATTTATTACATTTTAAATCAGATTATGTATGATTTTAACCAGAATTATTCGCTTTATTTAGCGTTATCGGCGGATGACGTCGACGTCACCAACGCGTTATTAACGTCATAACTCAACGTCGCAGTTAGTTATTTTTGTGTTCGGAGTTATTTATTAATATTTAGCGATTATAAATATTCTTTCACTGAGAAATCCCAATCTTTCACCCATAAAAATGTAATAATTTGTTTTCTTCCAGACACTCCGATGAAGAAGAAATTCAAATTCAAATTCGACGACTCCATTTTTCATATGCAAGGTCATAATAGGGCCCCTCGATGCTCAATGCCAAGCCTAGATTTCCATGGACTTAAATTGCCTGCCAACGGCAATGTTTCTAGATCTAGAATTTCCTTACCCTCTGTTGCCAATACAATAAAACAAACCATATCGAGGAACCTTCCATCGCGAAGGGCGTCATTGGCGACATCTATTGAGATGTATAACACAAAAGCATCTACGAATGGCGATATTAGAAGAAAGAAACATACGTCTGAAGAACTAAGCACTATGCACGAAGAGGAAATAAGTATTAAAACGAATGACGATGATGAGGATGAGGATGATGATAACCACGACTCTGCGCTTTCTTCACGCGCTACTTCAGAATCGGGAGATGTATTTAGTCGAGTGTCCGTTTCTGATTCCATCAGCAGTGTTGGGGGGTTTGCACAAACAAAACATAAAAGCCGAAATAACTCGGAAAATGACGACAGTGATAGAGACGATAGAGCAAAGCTTAGGAAAATTCAAGAGGAAGCTAAACGAAGACACTCTGAATCAACTTTAGATAGAAATAGAGTGGTGCATTTTCAAATGCCAACTTTCATAGATAGAGTAAATTATACGTTAAAGTATGGAAAGACGCACACAAAACCAACATTTAAATGCAATGCCAAAGATAAACAGCATGCAACTAGTGATAATGTAGTATTTGGACTCGCATCAGACATGGGTGATGATTTTCCTGACATCGATGCTGAAACAGATACGGAGACAACCAAGCACAACGACAACGGGGATTCGAGGATACACCACGAGAGTAAATCCCCTATAATAAAATCAAATAATGAAAGTAAAACAGAAAAAGAAAACAATAATGAAACGACAGACTCTGGTATTGAAATGACGAAGGGTAATCCTAAAGCTGACACACGAATTATTATAGATATGGAAGAAGACGAATTACAAGCCGAACGTAATGCTAGTGAGAAAACACTAAAATACACAAAAGATATTGTTTAGTTAATACTGTAATGTATATGTAATATATATAGTTGAGCTGGTCTCAATGCTAATAACAACAGTTTATAGTGGCAATAAAAGTACTTTTAATTACATTTTTAATATAGTATAACTAGTACTAGTATACAAAAATAAAATGTTTATATTACAGTAAATCTTTTTATTCAGACATGTTCAAGACCGGAAGAGGCTAAAATTACATTACTTTGAATACAGTCAAAGCGGGCGCCTTTGCGTAACAGAGACTGACTGGATGCGATCAACACTAATATTCATCCATACGTTTTGAGTTTAAGAAGCAGACTCAAATCTGAGATGTTGAGACTACTCAAATGCTGAAGTCAGACAAGAGTGTTGAGCCTGGAAAACGGACTCAGATCTGTTATGAGTGCCACAGAGTTCACTGTTTAGTCCGAGTCGAAATCTAAGATTTGAATTTGTTTTTACACTCAAACATATTGATGAATATTGAACCTGAAAGAACTGCATTAGTATGTCTACATATAAATAAAACAATGGGATTCAATGCTGTATGAACATGTGCACTTGATATAAACGTTGTATCTTGTTCCGTCTGATGTAATTATTGTTCATAAAACAGTTTGGTCTGAAAAACTAGACGGCTGTGCAATTCTTTTTCGTACAAATCCTAAATTCACGAGGCTTTTAGGCTGTAAAAAGCGATTGTTTTGTGATCGAAATAAAATTGTATTATAACATATTTACAACCGATAGAAATATCTTAATTGATACGTGTTATTATTTAAAAATGTTATGTAATCAATAGGGATAGTTCTTTATTTTATGCTTAGCAGTGAAATAGTGGATTTGAGCAATGAAATAAAAGTGATATTTCATACGTGTGAAATATATAGTTTTATTTTTTCACTGCGGAACTACTTTTTGTTTTCAAATATTTTTTTTTCAATTTGTTTAGAAAATAACTGTTTGATATAATATCATTCGACTGTAAATGGTCTAACTTTATGAAAAATACATTATTATGGAAACAATATGTGTTATACAATGGTATTTTAAACATCGTATTTTAAACATCGTATATCTTCCATTAAACATGGAAGTTATTGTTCAAGAAATAAGACTCGATCAGATGACATCAAAATCACATCCAGTCCATGTAGAAGGTTTTATAAGGTGCTATAAAGCTCAAACGTAGATTATGATTGGCCATTGAATATATATACTTTTTACAAGTTTTACTGGAGATCTGGCATTAAAGATAATATATTTTCTTCAAGTAGCTTGTGATCAGGCTCCAAAGATATATACTTTCTAAAAGTAGAGTGTGGTCGCGAGTGTGTCGCGAGACATTCTTCAAGTGTCTCGCGATCGGATATCAAAGATATATACCTTCTTCAAGTGACTCGCGATCGTGCATCAAAGATATATACGTTCTTCAAGTGACTCGCGATCGTGCATCAAAGATATATGCCTTCTTCAAGTGACTCGCGATCGTGCATCAAAGATATATACCTTCTTCAAGTGACTCGCGATCGTGCATCAAAGATATATACGTTCTTCAAGTGACTCGCGATCGGGCATCAACGATATATACCTTCTTCAAGTGACTCGCGATCGTGCATCAAAGATATATACGTTCTTCAAGTACCTCGCGATCGGGAATCAAAGATATATGCCTTCTTCAAGTAGCTCGCGATCGGGCATCAACGATATATACCTTCTTCAAGTGACTCGCGATCGTGCATCAAAGATATATACGTTCTTCAAGTACCTCGCGATCGGGAATCAAAGATATATGCCTTCTTCAAGTAGCTCGCGATCGGGCATCAACGATATATACCTTCTTCAAGTGACTCGCGATCGTGCATCAAAGATATATACGTTCTTCAAGTACCTCGCGATCGGGAATCAAAGATATATGCCTTCTTCAAGTAGCTCGCGATCGGGCATCAACGATATATACCTTCTTCAAGTGACTCGCGATCGTGCATCAAAGATATATACGTTCTTCAAGTACCTCGCGATCGGGAATCAAAGATATATGCCTTCTTCAAGTAGCTCGCGACCGGGCATCAAATATATATACTTCCTTCAAGTGGCTCTCGATCGGACATCAAAGATATATATTTTCTTCAAGTAGTTTATGATCGGGCACCGAAGATAAATACCTTCTAAAAGAAGCTTGTGGTCGGGCATCACAGATGTATACTTTCGTCGAGTAGCTCTTGGTCAAGCATCAATGATATATACTTTTTTACAAGAACCTTGTGATCAGGCATCCAAGATACATACCTTCTTCGAGTAGCTCGCGATCGGGCATCAAATATATATACCTTCTTCAAGTAGCTCGCGATCGGGCATCAAAGATATATACCTTCTTCAAGTAGCTCGCGATCGGGCATCAAAGATATATACCTTCTTCAAGTAGCTCGCGATCGGGCATCAAAGATATATACCTTCTTCAAGTAGCTCGCGATCGGGCATCAAAGATATATACCTTCTTCAAGTAGCTCGCGATCGGGCATCAACGATATATACCTTCTTCAAGTGGCTCGTGATCGGGCATCAACGATATATACCTTCTTCAAGTAGCTCGCGATCGGGCATCAACGATATATACCTTCTTCAAGTGGCTCGTGATCGGGCATCAACGATATATACCTTCTTCAAGTAGCTCGCGATCGGGCATCAAAGATATATACCTTCTTCAAGTAGCTCGCGATCGGGCATCAACGATATATACCTTCTTCAAGTAGCTCGCGATCGGGCATCAACGATATATACCTTCTTCAAGTAGCTCGCGATCGGGCATCAACGATATATACCTTCTTCAAGTAGCTCGCGATCGGGCATCAACGATATATACCTTCTTCAAGTAGCTCGCGATCGGGCATCAACGATATATACCTTCTTCAAGTGACTCGCGATCGTGCATCAAAGATATATACGTTCTTCAAGTAGCTCGCGATCGGGCATCAACGATATATACCTTCTTCAAGTAGCTCGCGATCGGGCATCAACGATATATACCTTCTTCAAGTAGCTCGCGATCGGGCATCAACGATATATACCTTCTTCAAGTAGCTCGCGATCGGGCATCAAAGATATATACCTTCTTCAAGTAGCTCGCGATCGGGCATCAACGATATATACCTTCTTCAAGTAGCTCGCGATCGGGCATCAACGATATATACCTTCTTCAAGTAGCTCGCGATCGGGCATCAACGATATATACCTTCTTCAAGTAGCTCGCGATCGGGCATCAACGATATATACCTTCTTCAAGTAGCTCGCGATCGGGCATCAACGATATATACCTTCTTCAAGTAGCTCGCGATCGGGCATCAAAGATATATACCTTCTTCAAGTAGCTCGCGATCGGGCATCAACGATATATACCTTCTTCAAGTAGCTCGCGATCGGGCATCAAAGATATATACCTTCTTCAAGTAGCTCGCGATCGGGCATCAACGATATATACCTTCTTCAAGTAGCTCGCGATCGGGCATCAAAGATATATACCTTCTTCAAGTAGCTCGCGATCGGGCATCAAATATATATACCTTCTTCAAGTAGCTCGCGATCGGGCATCAACGATATATACCTTCTTCAAGTAGCTCGCGATCGGGCATCAACGATATATACCTTCTTCAAGTAGCTCGCGATCGGGCATCAAATATATATACCTTCTTCAAGTAGCTCGCGATCGGGCATAACAGATATATACTTCCTTCAAGTGGCTGGTGATCGGACATCAAAGATAAATACTTCCTTCAAGTGGCTCGTGAATTATTAAGGGCAGTGTATGGTCATGTGATCTCACTTAATAATTTCATGTAAAATAAAAATAATACTATTTATTTCAGCAAGAAATTTAGACAGCAAAAAGGTGATCCTTAGCAAATTTTGAGTAGAACATATATGGGATGAACCCTAAGAACTATTTTTCTCAGGGGCCATTCAGTATGTTTTGATTGTGGTTTAAGAAATAATGAATAACATCCTACATTAACAAGTGTTGTCAAATTAAGTCGTTTGTATAAAGCGTTGTCCTACCCGGGTGTCTCATGTTTAAATATAAAGATGTATGGGGAATCTTTAAAAGAAATCTCAGAAACTGCAGGGTCGTTGGTATTTATATTTTGCATGAAATATCCCATTGAAAAGGAATACCTGTACTATCTATTGAACCCAAAGTGGTAAAATGCCCCCCAAAACTATTGAAAACATTAAAAAATATGCGTTTATAAAGAACCGGTTGATATATTTATTTGAGTGTATAACGCTCTATTTTGTTCTTCTCTATCCCCGTGTGGTTGCCGGGGTAGAATACAACCACTGCAAACACACCGTCACATGAAGAGGGGTAGGACCCCCCCCCCCCCCCCCCCCCCCCCCACCCGCCATTCATATTCATTTTGTCATTTTTTGTTCATGCTCATTAAAGGTCTTCATCATGACCCCTGCATTGTTTCAGGTGCCATCTCGCTCATATCACTAAGAGCAGTGGCAGAAAAACAATAACGTGGCTAGAAAAACAATAACGTGGCTCCAGCGTAAATGGAGTTTCTACGATAGAATTTGCAGCAACTCTGCAGTTCATGGTGAGAAGGTTCTAGGCCCATTTTCCATATTTTATCTCGATGTACATGGAAGATGAGCCTGGCATTTTCATGCCTTTTAGGCGCCATATAACCTTTTCATGTGTTGGTGCGCCTTAAAACCCCAATTCATTAATTCATTGTTCTTCTCTAGCAGGTGGGGTTGTCGTTCATTGCATCGAAAGGCTTTATCTTAATAATATTATTTCACAGATTATTATTTTTATTTTTAAACCAATTTCGGATAAATGTTCAGTTCATATTCTGTGAAGATAAGTTTAGCATTTTCATAATCAGATAATATTATATCAAGAAAACACCGATCAACGTTGTTATTCAAAATGTGTCTACACAACTCAACTTTTATAATCGGTCACGCAGGTTTTTTGAAATTAACACGACTACTGAAAACTGAAAATCACCGAAACACATACCAATATTTTATTAAGTTTATCAACAAGAAGGCAGATTAAGTTTTATAAAACGCTTGCGATATTTGTTAAACGACGCCAGTTAAAATTTCAAATGAAAATATGAATTATTAAAAAATATATAATTCTGTGAAAATTGACCAAAAAATTATAAAAGTTGAGTAGTGTATGTCCTAGAAAATAGATGACCATTTGCCATAAGATAACACAGTATATGTTGTTTACTTTCGATTGTATTCTACCTTGTTTTAACCCCTAGCTGCCCTTTTACCAAAGCCCATTCCATTCTCGACGTTTATATGCATCCTCTCTATTGGGATTGCTACTATGTATTTATTTGTGTTTTGTTAGTTATTAAATTACTACTATGTAGTTATAATTTTAATGGCGTATTTATTACTAGGAACTTTATTATGTGAAATTGTTTAATGATTGTGTAATGATCCTTTTATCATATATGTAGTCAGAAGGAATTTATCATGCAGATATGCACTTTTCTGCCTAATAAAGGGGTGACCTAATAAATTTTGCTTTATTAGGCATTGACCAATAGAGCAAAATCAATGCGGAATCCCTCGGCGTTTACTGTACGTAACGTTATCTGACGTCATGCATGAAACGTTGCCTGACGTCATAAAACAAACAAAAAACAACAACATGGCGGCGTACGTCTTCGATAAGCGTAAGATTCTGAGAAATAGGTAATAATAGTAATTCATATAGAAAATGTGGATAATCTACATGATAAACAGAATATTATGTCAGTGCCTTTTACTATCAAGTTTATTAGGCTCGGCACGAAAACGAAGAATGGCTCGGCAGAGCCTCACCATTTCTTTATATATATATGTATACATGTAACTGGTGGTCCTGTATATTTAATGAAATGATCATTACTAGAAACTTGTATCACCTCTTGTGGATGGTCCAGAGCGTCAGAAGCCCACTAGAGATTAAAGCTTCTCGTGAAAGCCTGCGTGTCTAACATTGCCACGATATACGAGCTTCTTCAATAAGTTTCTTTAGTAATCTTATTATACATTATGATGAAGCCGAAATTGTTTTTCTTACCAGAAAGGACAGATTTTGTTTTTGTTTGACAAAAGTTTAGTGCGCAACTTTTGCACCCAACGTGTACTGTACAGATGCTGCACCTCAACACCAAAATGTAGAGTAACCAGAATTAAGATTGAATGCACACCCAAAACGATAAACTTCAGTTTCTCACTTTTCTTTCGTTGTAAAGGCAGTGAGTGTCTTAATAACTGATCCTTTGGGATCTTCGAATCCAATTAGTGTGACTTTAAAACATAATACCGCTTAAGCCGTGAGAGCGTGTTGCCCCTTTGATGAACAGATTCAATGAAACCGAGTCTTCTATTTTTTTTCTCTTGTTTGTGTTCGTTGATTCCAAGGGATCCCATTTTCAGTATGTATTCCCACATGTACATGTAAGTAATACAAATAATGTGATATATTAAGCACTATCAGTTTATAAGTTTGACAATGTAATTGTTGTAAACTGTGTTTTAATATAAGCAGCTTTTTTAATTACACTATACCATTTCAATTATTTATCCCGAGAAATGATATATAATAATGTTAACATTTGTAACCACCTATATATATAAGGCGAACACTTGTAGTATGTAACATTAATGTAGATATGGTTGTTCTAAGAAAGTTTACAAACAAAAATGTCCGCTTACGTAACCAAAAGTGTCAAGTTTAAATTATTCATTGTCCATAATGTTTTACATTTAATTGCCGCGGTTAAATTTTAACTTTATACGACTTGTTTTTCAACAGGAAAAAAAAACGCACTTGGCAAAACTCCTACAATTCGATTGGTTGAAGTTTTAAAATGTGAATATTAAACTTAGTATAACATTAAAAAGTATGTACTTTGGAATTTTGAGATGGTATATCGAGCGTTTAATGGTCACAAATATTATTAAATGCGACGCGAATTAACGTCACAGAAATTGATTTGAAATGGGTTGCACAAACACTTGACGTCATTAAGGTCCTTAAGTTTTATTTCAATGTGTTGTGGGTAAAATTGTAAATATACTCGGTAAAAAAAGTTTTGGACCAGGGTATATAAAGTCATATAAAAATAAAACTAGTGGACAGAATTTAGGTATCTTTTTTTAGTAACCAAGGTCTACCCTACCCGGTTAATTTGGTACCAGAAACATTAAATTCCAAACAAGATTTGATTTTTAAAAAATATCGCGAACACACAAAGGGTCTGTAAAACATTTTGCAAAGTCCATCAAAAGTAACAGTTACGGACACATTCGAGTAACCAATAAAAGGATTATTATTTTTTCGCAAACTTTCATTGTAAACGATAATTATTGTTGATTGTTGATCTATTGTGAATTATCAACTGAGATAATAAGGGTTATGGTCGAATGTCATGGTTCAGCGATCATTGTTCGGGTTCGAACACTGCCATGGTCCAAAACTTTTTTACAGAGTATATAATAAGTGCGTAAGAAACGTGAAAGCCACTACTGACCGAACGGCAAAAATACCGTCGCAAAATTTAATTTAATACAGGTTAGGCTAAATACAAGTATACCTGAGTTTACTGTAACCGACCGAACCTCTGAAACCCCCTCCCCCCCCCCCCCCCACCCCCACCCCCACCGCGACTCCATTGTTTTTATTGAATTGTTTTTTTGGTAAAAATAATTATGTTCACGCGATCACGGCCGACTCATGTGCTCATTGTCCTGCTGTTGGAACTGACCCTCTTCCGGACATGCGAAAAATAAATTAAACTGCTTTACCCCTTTGCAATAATTGCAAGTGATTGGGAAAAGAGCCAGTTGTTGTCATGCCTTTTGGGAAACAATAACACATACACAATTTCATATTGTTATCTATTGTAGTTTTTAAAATACCACATTTTCCCATTCATCAAAGCTCATCGCCACCTTAAATGTAACTTCGCCAAAATATAAAATAAAAAAATAAAATAAAATGCCTACCTACCTACCCTATTTTTGTCAGCAATGTTACAGTAAACACAAATATAATTTTATTTGGCCTTAGAGTAAATTTCCAGTACTATGCAAAAAAATGTGTGTGTTGTGTTAGTTTTTTTATTATTTTGTTTGTTATTTTTGCGAACGTCAATTTATATGTTTATACGTATAAATGTTGTTATTGTTTTAAGGTTGTTTTATGTGTTTTTTATTATTGTCCATTTGATTTAGTGTTGACATGTCCTTTGAAGTAGAGATTGGTCTCGACTATATTAAAATATTATAAATTGCAGTGTAATTAACAGTCACACGTTTATTGTTTTTTAGCCTGCATCATGGAAAACTAAGATGCATCTTAGATGCAGCGATTATTGTGCATTTACTGCACATCAATGTAGTAAAGGGCAAAGGTTTAAACAAACGATGCACATGGCTGCACATATATATATATATGACATATATCAATCTTAATTTGATAATTTTTTATTTGTGTCAAATTTAGCCATTGTGCAGAATGTAAATCAGATAGAAGCTGGCGTTGTAAATAGTTTCTTTCTCGAAGAAATGTTTTAAACAGATATACTAAAACGAATATATTCATATTTGGTATGTCTTGTCAATATTTGGATGTACATTTGTCAATATTCAATGACCAATGTTGTTTTAGTGTTAAAGCTAAACATCATGAAGTTAAATTCATGTGTTTTTGTCAAGATAAAAACTCCAAGAAACTGTAATAATGACCGTGGGAGTGGGTTGTCTTAAAAGGGACACACGGCTATCTTGAGTTTTGTATCGTTAGTTTTTCTACATAAATTGCATTTGTTCAATCATTAATATTAATTATAAGAATAGTATAAGGCAATTGTTTTTGCTTATTGATTATATTTAACCAATAATATATTCAGACCTATGGCAGAAAACTGAAGAAAATATGTAAACTCAAAATTGTATTCAAATATATGCAAGCAGGTTTAAAGTCAATATGATACTGAATTAATAAAATCGAGGCGCTAAATTTTAATGCTTGATAACAGCTTCAAGATTGCCGTGTGTTCCTGTAAAACGTATCGTGTGTACTCATATGTCGGCTGGTGTGAATCTGTTATACGATGTGTTGTTGCTTTATGGAAAATTATAAAGCATTTGAATGTGTGTGTATAAGACGTAAACTACATAATATCACTGAAAGGTTGTGAACGGGATTGTCGGCGGTAGAAACGAAATAATGGGGACGTTCAACGTGTAAGGTGAAATAGGGGACAGCTACCTCAGAGGGGGATGAGACAAATTATTACATTTCTCAGTAGAAAGGCAACCGCCAGAGCTTGACCCAACGTAAGGGTGTCGGCGGCAAAAATAAGCGGATTGTAAGCATGATCATAAACGAAGGTACAACACTTTAATGTTGTGATTAAGTACAAAGGCGGTCTTTATCTGAAAATGGAAGTATAGTTATAGACAAATATGGGTACTGTTTTATAAAGGGTAACTTTTACATACTTGTATGCATGTATACTAATAGATGTTTGCTTATTTTAATCATAATTCAGACGATAATATTATGTTGTTGTTTGTGTTTTTGTAAATAGCGATTTCAATTATTCCTAAAGTTATTTATAATTATTTTTTCCTAATTTTCATGAACTGGTTCCCTGCTGCATTCCGTTCAGTACGTTAGTATAAATGATGGAATAAACAGGGGACCAGTTTATAATTGTCATATTAGATGAACAGATGTTTTCCTTCCAATTGTTATGAGCAAATAAAAGTTGAAGTCGACATTTGTTGGATATTTATTTCAAACCATTGAAGTAGCAGTAGTAGTAGTAGTAGTAGTAGTGGTGGTGGTGGTGGTGGTGGTGGTGGTAGTAGTAGTAGTGGTAGTAGTGGTAGTAGTAGTGGTGGTGGTGGTTGTGGTGGTAGTAGTAGTAGTAGTAGTAGTAGTAGTAGTCCTAGTAGTCGTAGTAGTAGTAGTAGCAGCAGCAGCAGCAGCAGCAGCAGCAGCAGCAGTAGTAGCCTTCCGTTTGTGTTAAAATTGTATTTCAAAATAGTTTCCAACTGTTTTCTTTTTGGTGTTATGTCAACTTGAAGTCGGCATTTATCAAATTATGTATTTCAAACATGGTGTTTCCTTACATGTAGAAGTTGTGCTAATGATAATCTGGGGCGGATTTAGCGGTCTCCCTCTCCCTAATAGTTGAGAGATTATGAATAAACCTGTGTTGCTGTTAAATTTTCCTTTTTTTATGAAAACTGTTTTTTGAAAATCCCCCCCCCCCCCCCACCCCACCCCCTCGCCTCTCTCGTCCCCATCACTTGTATACGTTATGGTCCAGTCTAGAGTACATTTGTTCCGGGAGGATGCAAAAGCTGATTGAGGTTTAAATACACTAACCTTTCTCCTTCGTAGTCAAATGATGGTGTATAAAGACCTGAAGAAAACACCAATCTCGTATGGATTGGATACTGGGAAACTTATTTGTTCATGAAGTCAAATATGTCTGCTGCTGAAAATCGTCAAAACAATAAAGGTGTTTAGTAATTTATAACTAAATAAGTTGTTGCTTTGTTTTGCCAGTTAGCAAAGACTGGGGAAAATGTCAACATTTGCTTAAAATCTCACGCATTCATACCCAGTCTTCTTCACTTTTGACGTCCATATCTAAAACATGGTGAGATGCATTCAGTAAAATACATGTCCAGAATACAGTTACATGTCCAGAATACAGTTACATGTCCAGAATACAGTTACATGTCCAGAATACAGTAACATGTCCAGAATACAATTACATGTCCAGAATACAGTTACATGTCCAGAATACAGTTACATGTCCAGAATACAGAATACAGTTACATGTTCAGAATACAGTTACATGTCCAGAATACAGTTACATGTCCAGAATACAATTACATGTCCAGAATACAGTTACATGTCCAGAATACAGTTACATGTCCAGAATACAGTTACATGTCCAGAATACAATTACATGTCCAGAATACAGTTACATGTCCAGACTACAGTTACATGTCCAGACTACAGTTACATGTCCAGAATACAGTTACATGTCCAGAATACAGTTACATGTCCAGAATACAGTTACATGTCCAGACTACAGTTACATGTCCAGAATACAGTTACATGTCCAGACTACAGTTACATGTCCAGAATACAGTTACATGTCCAGAATACAGTTACATGTCCAGAATACAGTCCAGACTACAGTTACATGTCCAGAATACAGTTACATGTCCAGAATACAATTACATGTCCAGAATACAGTTACATGTCCAGACTACAGTTACATGTCCAGAATACAGTTACATGTCCAGAATACAATTACATGTCCAGAATACAGTTACATGTCCAGAATACAATTACATGTCCAGAATACAGTTACATGTCCAGAATACAGTTACATGTCCAGACTACAGTTACATGTCCAGAATAAAGAATACAGTTACATGTCCAGAATAAAGAATACAGTTACATGTCCAGAATACAGTTACATGTCCAGACTACAGTTACCTGTCCATAATACAGTTACATGTACATGTCCAGAATACAGTTACATGTCCAGACTACAGTTACATGTCCAGAATACAGTTACATGTCCAGACTGCAGTTACATGTCCAGAATACAGTTACATGTCCAGAATACAATTACATGTCCAGAATACAGTTACATGTCCAGACTACAGTTACATGTCCAGAATACAGTTACATGTCCAGACTACAGTTACATGTCCAGACTACAGTTACATGTCCAGAATACAGTTACATGTCCAGACTACAGTTACATGTCCAGACTACAGTTACATGTCCAGACTACAGTTACATGTCCAGACTACAGTTACATGTCCAGACTACAGTTACATGTCCAGACTACAGTTACATGTCCAGAATACAGTTACATGTCCAGACTACAGTTACATGTCCAGACTACAGTTACATGTCCAGACTACAGTTACATGTCCAGACTACAGTTACATGTCCAGACTACAGTTACATGTACATGTCCAGAATACAGTTACATGTCCAGACTACAGTTACATGTCCAGACTACAGTTTGTCCAGAATACAGAATACAGTTACATGTCCAGAATACAGTTACATGTCCAGACTACAGTTACATGTCCAGAATAAAGAATACAGTTACATGTCCAGACTACAGTTTGTCCAGAATACAGACTACAGTTACATGTCCAGAATAAAGAATACAATTACATGTCCAGACTACAGTTTGTCCAGAATACAGACTACAGTTACATGTCCAGAATACAGTTACATGTCCAGACTACAGTTTGTCCAGAATACAGAATACAGTTACATGTCCAGAATACAGTTACATGTACAGAATACAGTTACATGTCCAGACTACAGTTACATGTCCAGAATACAGTTACATGTCCACACTACAGTTACATGTCCAGACTACAGTTACATGTCCAGACTACAGTTACATGTCCAGAATACAGTTACATGTCCAGACTACAGTTACATGTCCAGAATACAGTTACATGTCCAGAATACAGTTACATGTCCAGAATACAGTTACATGTCCAAAATACAGTTACATGTCCAGAATAAGAATACAGTTACATGTCCAGACTACAGTTACATGTCCAGACTACAGTTACATGACCAGACTACAGTTACATGTCCAGAATACAGTTACATGTCCAAAATACAGTTACATGTCCAGAATAAGAATACAGTTACATGTCCAGACTACAGTTACATGTCCAGAATACAGTTAAAATATCGACTGGGAACATATCTATTCTGCCATCAGTATGAATAATGTGAACATAAAACACGATGTTTCGATGAGATCATAGAAAATAATCACTACTAGCCCAGGGTAACCACTTCTTTTCTAATCATCATTTTTGACAAAATAAAGCATTTTCTTAAAATACTTAGTCATGATCACCTTCATACAATCTTAATAACCATGTTAACAAGTTTATCAAAATAGGTTATGACCTTATCATTTTGCAGTGCACTGCATGTTTATGTTACACTAGCGTAAATGAGTCCCCATGCCACTTCCATAGTAAAGTTAGAATGTTGACAACCTGTTAAAAACACAAACCTGATTAGAATTCTGGGAAACTTACTTTATCATGTAAATAAACATGTCTGCTATTAAACATCAACAAAGATATAGGGGGTTTAATACCTTCTAAGAAACATTTCTTCAGCTGTATACTAACACCGGCGTGTTGCGACCTTAATGATTTATTATCTTGTTCGACTTTTATCACTACGTTTAACTGTATTTTATCTTTTTTTCATGCATGTATGATGTTGCAGATATATTTTTGTAATATGTATTTATTTTATGGACACATGTAAATAGGAAATTACAACAAAATGCACAAGAGGGCATGTATCGCTCTACTGGCTTATGGAGTCGGTGGTTGCGGGTGGGGGAATATTAGGTGTTGTGGCACGTATGACAAAACCCTTTGCCCTGCATTGAGCAAAGCCGCAGTCGATTCCCCCAAGTACCCATGTAGAGGGTCCCCTTTACGCTAGAGTAACACAAGCTGTTTATAAATGCATCCATATAAAGTAAATGTTGTCGGGTTTTGTTTTTACCCGATTACCCTCTAGGGAGCCCCAGCAGACTAGTCTAGATAAAGTTTGTGTATAACAGGTCTTAACTCTGTCAAAAATCATTCAAACAGAACCCAGCGATGATATGCGCAACTAGGCTTGGTACTGATCATCCCTGCCAAGCTTCATTGAAATCCGGCCAGGGGTTTAGGAGAAATAGTCTGTACATAGTTACGTTATTAAAACCTTTAAAGGGCCATAACTCTGCAAAATATCATTCAACTGGAACACAATGATGACATGTACAACCAGGCTTGGCATTGATCATCCCCACCAAGATTCGTTGAAATCCGGACAGGGTATCTGGAGAACTAGTCGGGGCACAGTTTATGTATAGCAACCTTTAAAGAGTCACAACTCCAACAAAAATCATTCAACCTGAACAATATGCACAACTACGCTTGGTACTGATCATTCCTGCCAAGTTTCATTAAAATTCAACCAGAAAACTAATCCGGATAAAGTTTGTGTATAATGGAACATCCCTGTGTCAAAAAACATTCAACAGGAACATGGCGATGATATGAGCAACTAGGCTTCGTACTGATCAAGTTTCGCTGAAATTCGGCCAGGGGTTCAGGAGAACTAGTCTGTACAAATGTAGTGTATTAAAACACTTAAAGGGCCATAACTCTGCCAAACAACACTAAACCAGAACGCGGCGACGACATGAGCAACTAGGATTGTTACTGATCATCCCTGCAAAGTTTCGTTGAAATCTGGCAAGGGGTTCAGGAGAACTAGTCTGGATAATGTTTGTGTAATAGAACCTTTAAAGGGCCATAACTCTGCCAAAAAGCATTCAACCATAACACGGCGATGATATGCACAACTACGCCTGGTACTGGTCATTCATAAAAAGTTGTGTTGAAATCAGGCCAGGAGTTCAGAAGAGACTAATCTGGACAAAGTGTGTGTATTAAAACCTTTAAAGAGCAAAAACTCCACCAAAAGCATTCAACCATCACACGGCGATGATATGCACAAATAGGCTTGATACTGATCAACCTTGCCAAGCGGCCAGGGGTTCAGGAGAACTAGTCAGGAAAATGTTTGTGCGCTAAAACCTGTCGATTTCTGGCTTATATACCGACATTTTTGTATGTTCGTCGAATTGAAACTACTTCACACGTGACTTCTTCATATTCATGAGCTAATATCAAAGTATAGCGTCTGTAGCTTAAGTATGGCGTCTGTAGCTGAAGTATGGCGTCTGTAGCTGAAGTATGGCGTCTGTAGCTGAAGTATGGCGTCTGTAGCTTAAGTATAGCGTCTGTAGCTGAAGTATAGCGTCTGTAGCTTAAGTATGGCGTCTGTAGCTGAAGTATGGCGTCTGTAGCTGAAGTATAGCGTCTGTAGCTGAAGTATGGCGTCTGTAGCTGAAGTATGGCGTCTGTAGCTGAAGTATGGCGTCTGTAGCTTAAGTATGGCGTCTGTAGCTTAAGTATGGCGTCTGTAGCTGAAGTATGGCGTCTGTAGCTGAAGTATGGCGTCTGTAGCTTAATTATGGCGTCTGTAGCTGAAGTATGGCGTCTGTAGCTGAAGTATGGCGTCTGTAGCTGAAGTATGGCGTCTGTAGCTGAAGTATGGCGTCTGTAGCTGAAGTATGGCGTCTGTAGCTGAAGTATGGCGTCTGTAGCTGAAGTATAGCGTCTGTAGCTTAAGTATGGCGTCTGTAGCTGAAGTATGGCGTCTGTAGCTGAAGTATGGCGTCTGTAGCTGAAGTATGGCGTCTGTAGCTGAAGTATGGCGTCTGTAGCTGAAGTATAGCGTCTGTAGCTGAAGTATAGCGTCTGTAGCTGAAGTATGGCGTCTGTAGCTTAAGTATAGCGTCTGTAGCTGAAGTATGGCGTCTGTAGCTGAAGTATGGCGTCTGTAGCTGAAGTATGGCGTCTGTAGCTTAAGTATGGCGTCTGTAGCTGAAGTATGGCGTCTGTAGCTGAAGTATGGCGTCTGTAGCTGAAGTATGGCGTCTGTAGCTGAAGTATGGCGTCTGTAGCTGAAGTATGGCGTCTGTAGCTTAAGTATGGCGTCTGTAGCTGAAGTATGGCGTCTGTAGCTGAAGTATGGCGTCTGTAGCTGAAGTATGGCGTCTGTAGCTGAAGTATGGCGTCTGTAGCTGAAGTATGGCGTCTGTAGCTGAAGTATGGCGTCTGTAGCTGAAGTATGGCGTCTGTAGCTGAAGTATGGCGTCTGTAGCTGAAGTATGGCGTCTGTAGCTGAAGTATGGCGTCTGTAGCTGAAGTATAGCGTCTGTAGCTGAAGTATGGCGTCTGTAGCTTAAGTATGGCGTCTGTAGCTGAAGTATGGCGTCTGTAGCTGAAGTATGGCGTCTGTAGCTGAAGTATGGCGTCTGTAGCTTAAGTATGGCGTCTGTAGCTGAAGTATGGCGTCTGTAGCTGAAGTATGGCGTCTGTAGCTGAAGTATGGCGTCTGTAGCTGAAGTATGGCGTCTGTAGCTGAAGTATGGCGTCTGTAGCTGAAGTATGGCGTCTGTAGCTGAAGTATGGCGTCTGTAGCTGAAGTATGGCGTCTGTAGCTGAAGTATAGCGTCTGTAGCTGAAGTATGGCGTCTGTAGCTGAAGTATGGCGTCTGTAGCTGAAGTATGGCGTCTGTAGCTTAAGTATGGCGTCTGTAGCTTAAGTATGGCGTCTGTAGCTGAAGTATAGCGTCTGTAGCTTAAGTATGGCGTCTGTAGCTTAAGTATGGCGTCTGTAGCTGAAGTATAGCGTCTGTAGCTTAAGTATGGCGTCTGTAGCTGAAGTATGGCGTCTGTAGCTGAAGTATGGCGTCTGTAGCTGAAGTATAGCGTCTGTAGCTGAAGTATAGCGTCTGTAGCTTAAGTATAGCGTCTGTAGCTTAAGTATGGCGTCTGTAGCTTAAGTATGGCGTCTGTAGCTTAAGTATGGCGTCTGTAGCTTAAGTATGGCGTCTGTAGCTTAAGTATGGCGTCTGTAGCTTAAGTATGGCGTCTGTAGCTTAAGTATAGCGTCTGTAGCTGAAGTATAGCGTCTGTAGCTTAAGTATGGCGTCTGTAGCTGAAGTATGGCGTCTGTAGCTGAAGTATGGCGTCTGTAGCTGAAGTATAGCGTCTGTAGCTGAAGTATAGCGTCTGTAGCTTAAGTATAGCGTCTGTAGCTTAAGTATGGCGTCTGTAGCTGAAGTATGGCGTCTGTAGCTGAAGTATGGCGTCTGTAGCTGAAGTATGGCGTCTGTAGCTTAAGTATGGCGTCTGTAGCTGAAGTATGGCGTCTGTAGCTGAAGTATAGCGTCTGTAGCTTAAGTATAGCGTCTGTAGCTTTAAATATGTTGGTGAAACCCGGGCCAACTTAAATATATGTTATAGTAAGACAATGTATTTCCTTCGTGGCTAAATTAAGATAAGACAACATGTTCCCTTTATATATTGAACTGTTGATAGAACGGCACAGTTGTTGGACGATATCCACAGATAACGGACTACCTCAGACTTGAGACATGACGTTGCTTTTGGTTTTTGTAACAGGTAATTACAAATATGTATTCCGTAAAACTATCAGACGCGTAAACATTGTAATTGCTTATAGCATCTATTGTGTCCAAATGCATTTGAAGTTCTTTATACATCATCGTTTCTTTTTTCAAAAAGGCATTTCTCTCGTTTTCTGCTTTCAAGAACTTGTAAATTGCAGAACCTTGTATAGATAAGACTTCCGAAACCTTAGTCATCTATCTCATTTTACGTTTTATGAAGCTCTCTGAAGCTCACCTTTTTTTCTTTTTTTTTTACTTCCTTTGGAAACGTTGTGTATGTTTTATATTTGTAACGGTATTGCATGTTTATTTCGTTGTTTGATGGTTAATCAGCCCTGTCTTATCTTCTCAATAAGGTTTGTTTAAATATGCCATTGTAATGTGTCTTGTCCCTGCATGTCGCATACGTTGTTTGACACATGCGTTCAGTAATAATGAATTTTACATTGTCTTGTAGAAAATGCACCATGTGAAGAGGTATTCTCAGTGACATTTCAGTTATTGCTTCGATGCTGTTGGTAGTATCCATTGACGTGTTATTATTGTTTCGTATCATATGTATGTATACATGTTTGATATAGTGTGCAGTAATCATATGAAAACAAAACCTTATAAGCGAATTAATCGTCCCGTTATTAAGCTTAGATGTTATGCTAACAGGATAGAGCGTGTCTTATCCATAAAAGTGGCTCCTACAGATTCTGATTCGTTGAGACTTCTTATTTTTCCTCGTCCTGTTTCATGTGTTAGCAAAATGTTTTATGGGATGGATTATTTTCGTCGAAATATGTATGGATGATATTTGTATTACTGTGTGTCATGTGATAACATATTTTACGGGGATTTTGAATGGAATTAAACGTTTCATCAACAGGTGCTGTTTATTTAGAGCTGCCCCCACCCCCCCCCCCCCCCACCCACCCCCCACCCCCCATCGAGAGGCAGAGCTTAGATAGGAATCCGGGATTACACTTCTATTATAAAATACAGTCCTTTGGTTGTTTAACATGCCGGAAGGATAAAGTCCAGTATTACCCGAACCGCTAGGTAAACACCCGCTTCCGACAGATAACACCGTGGCAGTAACTGACTTGTATAATGTCACAGGCAAAATGTTCCGTGGTGTCAACATGAACCTTTCGGTTACGATGCAAGCACGTCATTAATAGACGCCCCGACTCTGTTATGTAATCCAACTCTACTATTTTTCAGTTCTGCTACAATTCCATGAAGGCACTTCACAAGGCGGGTAAGTGATTAAAATGTCAAGATGTATCAAACAAAGTTGGTCGTAAAGAAAAAGTATAAGATTTAATAAAAATGATTCCAAGAAAACTATAACTAAATTCGTTTAATAGAATGTAATCAATACTGAGCTGGTGATCCTTTGTAAGCCAAAAACACAAACAAGAGAGAAAAGTAGCAGATCAGTGTATTTACCAGCCTCGCCTCTCTGGTCTTATATTAAGTGTTTTCGGACACAAAACCTTTTTTTTCGACAACTGTTTCACCTATCAGTACTTTATGTACTTTGATTTAGAACTGTAAATTTGTTTCAGTCAAACAGTGGCAGTTTATGGTTTCCAGGATGCGTCAACTGTCGTGGTGACGGGACGCGTGTTGCACTACAGCGTGCATTTAGACAAGTGTGATTTGACGTCTGGACCCGAGAACCCCGAGCTCGCAGAAACATTCGGGGGTCATGTTACCACTTGGAGAATGTTCAACGACCGTGAGATATCCGCGATTCCATTCATGATGCTCTATGATCAGAAGATGGTGTATAACAATACAGGTAATACTGAATATAACATGACAATACACGTAATACTGAATATATAATTAGACAGGTAATACTGAATATAACTAGACAGGTAATATTGAATATAACTAGACAGGTAATACTGAATATAACTAGACAGGTAATACTGAATATAACTAGACAGGTAATACTGAATATAACTAGACAGGTAATACTGAATATAACTAGACATGTAATAATATAAATTAACAGTTAATATTGAACATAACTAGACAGGTAATACTGAATATAACTAGACAGGTAATACTGAATATAACTAGACAGGTAATATTGAATATAACTAGACATGTAATATTGAATATAACTAGACAGGTAATGCTGAATATAACTAGACATGTAATATTGAATATAACTAGACAGGTAATACAGAATATAACTAGACATGTAATATTGAATATAACTAGACAGGTAATACTGAATATAACTAGACATGTAATATTGAATATAACTAGACAGGTAATACTGAATATAACTAGACAGGTAATACTGAATATAACTAGACAGGTAATACTGAATATAACTAGACAGGTAATATTGAATATAACTAGACATGTAATATTGAATATAACTAGACAGGTAATACTGAATATAACTAGACAGGTAATATTGAATATAACTAGACAGGTAATACTGAATATAACTAGACATGTAATATTGAATATAACTAGACATGTAATATTGAATATAACTAGACAGGTAATACTGAATATAACTAGACAGGTAATACTGAATATAACTAGACATGTAATATTGAATATAACTAGACATGTAATAATATAAATTAACAGTTAATATTGAACATAACTAGACAGGTAATACTGAATATAACTAGACAGGTAATACTGAATATAACTAGACAGGTAATACTGAATATAACTAGACAGGTAATATTGAATACAACTAGACATGTAATATTGAATATAACTAGACATGTAATACTGAATATAACTAGACAGGTAATACTGAATATAACTAGACATGTAATATTGAATATAAGAAGACATGTAATACTGAATATAACTAGACAGGTAATATTGAATATAACTAGACATGTAATATTGAATATAACTAGACATGTAATATTGAATATAACTAGACAGGTAATATTGAATATAACTAGACATGTAATATTGAATATAACTAGACAGGTAATACTGAATATAACTAGACAGGTAATACTGAATATAACTAGACATGTAATACTGAATATAACTAGACAGGTAATATTGAATATAACTAGACAGGTAATATTGAATATAACTAGACATGTAATCCTGAATATAACTAGACAGGTAATATTGAATATAACTGGACATGTAATATTGCATATAACTAGACATGTAATATTGAATATAACTAGACAGGTAATACTGAATATAACTAGACATGTAATATTGAATATAACTAGACATGTAATAATATAAATTAACAGTTAATATTGAACATAACTAGACAGGTAATACTGAATATAACTAGACAGGTAATACTGAATATAACTAGACAGGTAATATTGAACATAACTAGACAGGTAATACTGAATATAACTAGACAGGTAATATTGAATATAACTAGACAGGTAATACTGAATATAACTAGACATGTAATATTGAATATAACTAGACATGTAATAATATAAATTAACAGTTAATATTGAACATAACTAGACAGGTAATACTGAATATAACTAGACAGGTAATATTGAATATAACTTGACAGGTAATACTGAATATAACTAGACAGGTAATATTGAATATAACTAGACATTTAATATTGAATATAACTAGACATGTAATACTGAATATAACTAGACATGTAATACTGAATATAACTAGACAGGTAATATTGAATATAACCAGACAGGTAATATTGAATATAACTAGACATGTAATACTGAATATAACTAGACAGGTAATACTGAATATAACTAGAAAGGTAATATTGCATATAACTAGACATGTAATATTGAATATAACTAGACATGTAATACTGAATATAACTAGACATGTAATATTGAATATAACCAGACAGGTAATACTGAATATAACTAGACAGGTAATACTGAATATAACTAGACAGGTAATACTGAATATAACTAGACAGGTAATACTGAATATAACTTGACAGGTAATATTGCATATAACTAGACATGTAATATTGAATATAACCAGACAGGTAATATTGAATATAACTAGACATATAATACTGAATATAACTAGACAGGTAATACTGAATATAACTAGACATGTAATATTGAATATAACTATACAGGTAATATTGAATATAACTAGACATGTAATATTGAATATAACCAGACAGGTAATACTGAATATAACTAGACAGGTAATACTGAATATAACTAGACAGGTAATATTGCATATAACTAGACATGTAATATTGAATATAACCAGACAGGTAATATTGAATATAACTAGACAGGTAATACTGAATATAACTTGACAGGTAATACTGAATATAACTAGACAGGTAATATTGAATATAACTAGACATGTAATACTGAATATAACTAGACAGGTAATATTGCATATAACTAGACATGTAATATTGAATATAACCAGACAGGTAATATTGAATATAACTAGACATGTAATACTGAATATAACTAGACATGTAATACTGAATATAACTAGACATGTAATACTGAATATAACTAGACAGGTAATACTGAATATAACTAGACATGTAATATTGAATATAACCAGACAGGTAATATTGAATATAACCAGACCTGTAATACTGAATATAACCAGACATGTTATACTGAATATAACCAGACAGGTACTACTGATTATAACCAGACAGGTAATATTGAATATAACCAGACATGTAATATTGAATATAACTAGACAGGTAATACTGAATATAACTAGACATGTAATATTGAATATAACTAGACAGGTAATATTGAACATAACTAGACAGGTAATACTGAATATAACTAGACAGGTAATATTGAATATAACTAGACAGGTAATACTGAATGTAACTAGACATGTAATATTGAATATAACTAGACATGTAATAATATAAATTAACAGTTAATATTGAACATAACTAGACAGGTAATACTGAATATAACTAGACAGGTAATATTGAATATAACTAGACATGTAATATTGAATATAGCTAGACATGTAATACTGACTATAACTAGACAGGTAATATTGAATATAACCAGACATGTAATACTGAATATAACTAGACAGGTAATATTGAATATAACTAGACAGGTAATATTGAATATAACTAGACATGTAATACTGAATATAACTAGACAGGTAATATTGAATATAACCAGACATGTAATCCTGAATATAACTAGACAGGTAATATTGCATATAACTAGACAGGTAATATTGAATATAACCAGACATGTAATCCTGAATATAACCAGACAGGTAATACTGAATATAACTAGACAGGTAATACTGAATATAACTAGACAGGTAATATTGAATATAACTAGACAGGTAATATTGAATATAACTAGACATGTAATATTGCATATAACTAGACAGGTAATACTGGATGTAACTAGACAGGTAATACTGACTATAACTAGACAGGTAATACTGAATATAACTGGACATGTAATATTGCATATAACTAGACATGTAATACTGGATGTAACTAGACAGTTAATACTGAATATAACTAGACATGTAATCCTGAATATAACTTAACAGGTAATATAGAATATAACTAGACAGGTAATACTGAATATAACTTAACAGGTAATATTGAATATACTAATACAGATAACACTTGATATAACAATAATGGTAATATTGAATACAACAATGCAGGTCATACTAAATATTACAAAACAGGTAATACTACATATATTAATAGAGGTATCACTGAATATGGCAATACAGGTAATACTGATTGAATACAATAATTCAAGCACATGTAAATCTCAGTATAACAATAAAATTAATTCTGAAAGCTATTCTGACACGCGTATTCACAATGTACCACATTATTTAATTTAAATGGGAACATCATACCAGTATCTGACATGCTATGTTATTGCTGAATGGAAAGCATTTTTCGCAAAATTAACTATATGTCATACTAGCAAAACTAAACTGGAATATAAGAGAAACACCCACCCTTTTAAATGCATAGCAGTGTGATTTACAAGTTATATAATGTACATAGTGCATCTATAACTACGGGGCAAAAGTGTCCTTTATAAGGATAAATTAATAGGTATATTAATCTTAAATAATGTATATTTATAATACATCACTATATTTATCTTACCAAATATACATTTGGCTCCTCAGATGTATTAACTGATTCAAATCTAGAGACTGTAATAAACAAATTACTCCATTTTTCGTGTTTATCAACAGGACGTCTGGTGCAACTTTCTCGTCAGATGCAAATAACTGATTCAAATCTAGAGACTGTAATAAACAAATTACTCCATTTTTCGTGTTTATCAACAGGACGTCTGGTGCAACTTTCTCGTCAGATGCAAATATGGAGCAACGACACTGTCGACGTCACGTCCATTGTTTACACGCCTGACTTCGGCCACGTCACGTACATGTATACTCACGCGTGCACAATGTCGTCTGCAAGCAAACCGTAAGCTGATGTGTCTGTTCAATATTTTGTTTCTTAAAGGCACTAGGTTGTATATGAAAGATGGATACCTAAATGACGTTCATAATTGTTAATTCAGTTTCGCTTAAATGAGAAATTGTGCAATAAATCGATCCTCGTGCTTCGTCCGTTGTAATAACTGTTTATGAAAAGGTTCCGCCGTTAAAAGTAAACAAGTATACAACAGTCGAACAGGAAATGCAGCGTTCCCAGAACACACTCCACCAAAATAACAAATTCAAAACAATCATCAACACTAGGAGATATAAGTAAAATAGTTGAACAACAGTGGTATGCGTATGCAGCATAATGCATGCTACGAGCAGTACTTACTGTACCAGACTACCATTTAGCAATGTACAATGATATCAACGGCAGTTTGTTGTTTAATTTGATAAATCTTGTAAAACGCTCTGTGTAGTATATATATCTGGTATAACTTTATATATGGCTTCTGTCAGGTTACTGAGTACTTGAATTTTGGCTTTCTGTGCTGTTTTTATTATTATTCATATATACATGATCATCTTTGTGTTTTAATTATGCTATTAATGCTGCCTAGTTTGTTTTGGGATATATAGCCTGGTGCTGAATACTTTATGTACACATTCCTGTTTAATATTGGGATGGAAATAGGGTAAACGTGAGGTTTGGTGCAATCTAGAACCTAGTTTAAATCCCCATCGGCCTTTTTGCCACTGACCGTCCCAGTGCGGTACCTCTGTTGGCAACCATTGCCACTGACCGTCCCAATGCGGTACCTCTATTGGTAACCATTGCCACTGACCGCTCCATGGCGTTACCTCTATTGGCAACCATTGACACTGACCGTCCGAATGCGGTACCTCTATTGGCAACCATTGTCACTGACCTTCTTAATGCGGTACCTCTGTTGGCAACCATTGCCACTGACCTTCCCAATGCGGTACCTCTGTTGGTAACCATTGCCACTGACCGTCCCAATGCGGTACCTCTATATGCAACCATTGCCACTGACCTTCCCAATGAGGTACCTCTGTTGGCAACCATTGCCACTGACCATCCGAATGCGGTACCCCTATTGGCAACCATTGCCACTGACCGTCCCAATGCGGTACCTCTGTTGGCAACCATTGTCACTGACCGTCCCAATGCGGTACCTCTGTTGGCAACCATTGTCACTGACATTCCCAATGCGGTATCTCTGTTGGCAACCATTGCCACTGACCGTCCGAATGCGGTACCCCTACTGGCAGCCATTGCCACTGACCGTCCCAATGCGGTACCTCTGTTGGCAACCATTGTCACTGACCGTCCCAATGCGGTACCTCTGTTGGCAACCATTGTCACTGACCTTCCCAATGCGATACCTCTGTTGGCAACCATTGCCACTGACCGTCCGAATGCGGTACCTCTACTGGCAGCCATTGCCACTGACCGTCCGAATGCGGTACCTCTGTTGGCAGCCATTGTCACTGACCGTCCCAGTGCGGTACCTCTGTTGGCAACCATTGTCACTGACCGTCCTAATGCGGTACCTCTGTTGGCAACCATTGTCACTGACCGTCCCAATGCGGTACCTCTGTTGGCAACCATTTCCACTGACCTTCCCAATGCGATACCTCTGTTGGCAATCATTTTGTGTTTGTGATGTCGCATACTTTGCTTCTATTTTCCTTGTGATTGTAGCTGAACGTTCCAAGCCGGTACCCCTATTACCAACATGTTTATGGACATAGGAAGAGTATGCTTTGATCATATAATATACTTCTGGTAATTTTTAAACCGTAACAGTAAGTAAATGTTTCTATTCCAGTGGGAATATCGATTTACGGGCTACGATGAACGAACCAGAACGGCTTTATAGTTTTGAAAACATTACAGAGGCTCTGGAAAGTGGTTACAACCTTCACTTCAGCATTATGTCGTTCCTTTGTAGTGGCGGTAAAGAACATGCGTTCTCCAGTTTTGGTGGGCACATTCCCAGTGAGTTTACTATTCATAAACATTAGGGTCAGGATCGGAGGGTCAGGAATGGAGCCGCACACGCGGCACACTTTTTAAAAACTAAAACGGGTTAAAATTTCAACCATAAAAATGTATCTACGAAATTATACTAAACTATTACGGGATAAATCTGATTGGTTCCTATGGTATTTTAGCTATTGGCATGGTTATCTATGTACCCCCACTTTACTATATTATGTCGAAGCTATTGTAAAGGGCTGGGAAAGGTAACATGGCACTATTTATCCTGTGGATATCTTCACATTTGTAAGTTGTCGACCTAAAATAAGTTATTTTTCACCAATTGTAAAATGACAATAAATACTAAAACTATAAATTCGCCAACTTTCAAAAAATATGAGAAACAGTTTTAATTGAAATGCTTTTAATTTAACTTTTTTTCGATGACAGTTTACAAACTGTTTGGGGCGTTTGTTTCAGCCAAAGTATTTTTTGGACTTTTAAGATAAAATTAATCTGCTACCTAAATAAGCTGTATATCAGTGAAACAGGCATTTTTAGTGGTAAATAAAAATACCTTACTTTTCAAAATCGGTTGAGAAATAAAAATTGCATGTGCGAAACATATTTGTGATGGGTAATTTTCAATGCAAAATTCCGCTGAATGAACAATTTGAAAAATATACTCTTTTAAATTTTGTATCCAAAAATGCTTTTAAATTGTTGGATATTAGTAAATTAAGACACCCAGCAAGTTTTATATCAAAATATGAAGGATTATAGAAGTTATTTGAAATTTCTTAATTTTTTGCTGTCCCACCGACAAGGAATTTGCATAGAAAAAGCCCATCAAAAAATCAATTTGGCTGTAAAATATTTATTTCTCAACCGATTTTCAAAAGTAAAGTAATTTTATTTACCACTAAAAATGCCAGTTCTAATGATGTATAAATGATGTACGTATTATTTAAATTGCTCAAGTTACTACAGAAAAACCTTTGGCTGAAACAAGCGCCACAAGCAATAATTTAGTTTAGTTGGCTAAACGTGTTGAAGCGTGTTTCTATCCTCATACGAAATAAGAGCAATGTTTCCGATTAAAACGTGGTTCTGTAAATAACATATAGAGTATCCTTTTTTAAGATTATGAACTGACGATGGAAGACGAAAACATCCGCATGGTCAGTACCAATGTCCAACAAATCGCTCACTTCGACGCCATGATGAGTTCTCCAGTGGTTGACGTCATAAACATGAACTTCTACGACAACCGCACGGTGCAGGTCATCGATGCACGTGCTAGGCCACCATATTTGGACCCGGTGCACGAACACGTGTCTACGTGTATTCTGTATACAGGAATGCCAGGAGGAACTGTCAGCGTTTATTTTGGATGAATGTCGTCATCGTTATGTTTTAAATGTTCATCTGTATAAAATACATGGATGCCCACTCTGCCTTATGTTTGAGTAATCTATACAATCAAAACATGCATACATGAAATAAAACTATTTGTAATAGTATATTTTTTATTATTATTATTATTATTATTATTATTATTTCGCATCATTGTGGTTGACATGGGCCTCCCTGATCAATTGAGACAGGACACTCCAGAAAATTCAGTTACTTCTCTTTTCTAAACGGATGTGTTTGCAGACTTATTTTTCTTCTTGCATGAAGACATATCGAAACGTGCATCTGTATCAATCGCTCAGCCGGTTCGATGAAAATATATGCTTAGTTTATTAGAGGATATAGCCTGGCGAGGATTTCTTTATTTACACTGTCCTATTTTATCGAGATGGGTAAGAGTGAGATCTGGTGCACCCTACAACCTGGTTTAAGCCCCCAGCGGCCTATTTGCCACTGATTGTTCCTTGTTGTCAACAAATGTTATGTTTGTGATTTCACATACCTTGCCTCTTAGTTATCCTTGTAGTAGTTGTTTTGGTGTGTTTTTGGTTGACTGTGGTCCTTGTATGCTACATTTCCTGTAAGATTATAAAATCAACTTTTGCGATAAAGACAGTCTGCTGTTTTGCCATATCCTTCCTCTGCCGGTGGATTCTTTCAGCAGGATCAGTCTGCTGTTTGTTTTGCCCTATCCTTCATCTGCCAGTGGATTCTTTCAGCAGACTCAGTCAGCTGTTTGTTTTGTCCTATCCTTCATCTGCCGGTGGATTCTTTCTGCAGGCTCAGTCTGCTGTTTGTTTTGTCCTATCCTTCCTCTGCCGGTGGATTCTTTCAGCAGGATCAGTCTGCTGTTTGTTTTGCCCTATCCTTCCTCTGTCGGTGGATTCTTTCTGCAGGCTCAGTCTGCTGTTTGTTTTGCCCTATCCTTCCTCTGTCGGTGGATTCTTTCTGCAGGCTCAGTCTGCTGTTTGTTTTGCCCTATCCTTTCTCTGCCGGTGGATTCTTTCTGCAGGCTCAGTCTGCTGTTTGTTTTGCCCTATCCTTCCTCTTCAGGCGGATTCTTTCAGCAGACTCAGTCTGCTGTTTGTTTTGTCCTATCCTTCCTCTTCAGGCGGATTCTTTCAGCAGACTCAGTCTGCTGTTTGTTTTGCCCTATCCTTCCTCTGCCGGTGGATTCTTTCAGCTGACTGTAGCTTCAGTATACGTAATATAGTCCGAAAGATCCATTGCGTGTAAAGATGTACTTACTTTTGGTAAGTTACCAAATATCATGAACACGTATACAACGCATGATCTTTAACTTACTGTAGTGTGGTAACCTGCTCATGATGATATTTGCTCTCAATGCATAACACAATATAATTCATACTGTGTATGCGTGATACATAATTAAAATAAACGTTCATCGGTATGCCAAACTTCCATATTCAGTCTTGCGTTCTCAGCGGTAGCTCTTAAGTGTTGTATGAATTTAAGCGTACTATAAATTATCTTTGAATATTTTTGAGTAACCTCACACCGGTTTCACTAAACCATATATTGTGTAATGACATATGAATTGGACAAACAACCCCATATAACATATTTTAAGAAGACTGTGCCACAAGTTACTTAAATTAGTCGATGAATAAAAGGTAGTGGGATATCAGTTGAACAAGTCAGTTGTGACAAAAACATACTACTCAAAATTTGCTAAGGATCACTTTTTTGCTATCTTAATTTCTTGCTAAAATAAATAGCATTATTTCTATTTTACATGAAATTATTTAGGGCAGTGTATGGTCATGTGATCTCATGAATGGATTCAAATTGTGGAATTGTTGAAGTATCAATGAAATTAATATCGTTATTGTGAATTAATTTCTAATAAAATTGTATGGAAGAATAAAAGTGATCCTTAGCAAATTTTGAGTAGTATATAAGTTTACAGAGGATGTAAGAACTATACCTACAACTGCAGTCATGTACAACATTTCCCTTAACGTATATGTTTACACTTATCACTGTCAAAATAAACCACAACCTTCTGCCAAGAGAAACAACTAGTTTATAATTATAATACATATTCTCCATGCAATGACTTCTTTGTCGAAAGCTACAACGTATACTGTTTGACCAGATCAGAACTGCAAACAAATGTAAATAAACTGTAGTAAAACGTTTTACTTTAAAATGTGAATAGTTGTACAGATTTATGAGAAAATATTTTACACAATACACACTTTGAAAAAGTGGTTGATGTTAAACGTGATAAAAAGGTTTATTATATACTTTCCAGTGAAATAGTGGATTTTTATTAAAATAAAACCTTATATTTTCATTGTTTACATTTTCACTGTGTTGTTGCGCGTCACTTTTATCTTCTTTTTATTAGATCTAAGACAATTTCTAAGGTTGTTAGTACATAATAAAAAAGAATACTTGTTGTTTTGTCATGAATATAGGATTTATTTTTATCTCGAAGTGAGGAAACTCAAATATTTCCACTCGTGCTAAAGCACTCGTGAAAATATAAGTTTTCTCACTTCTCGATGGAAATAAATCCTATATTCACTCCAATCCAACAAATATCCTCTATATTCTTTGTATAAATGGTCTATTAAAACATTCAAACCTCAACAAAAATATAAATTTGGCATGGCGAAATCTATGCTAAGGTAAGTGAATGCATATGTATATATACAGTGGATACTCGTACTCCAAGAAAACCTGAATATTTCTCGTATGATATTCCTCAGCGCTGTAGCCAAAGGAGTGACAGAAGAAAGAATACTTGTGTCAAAAGACGATTGGAAAGAAATTCATCACAGAATATATACTATATAGTTTAATTAACATTTTTGTCGTGATACGGAAAATAATTCTCTCGTGAGAAATATTCTTGCGATATAGAAACTCGTGCGAAAACGCACTCGTTTCTATATCGCAAGAATCTTTCTCACTTATTATTTCCCGTATCACTTCAACAATGTTAATTAAACTCTATCTATACATTTTAATACATAAATAGTCGATTTGACATTCATTCTGAAAGCTGTGTTGTAGTAGAGAATGTATGTCATTCGAGGCTAACGTTAGATAAGACACAATAATGCCTATATATATTCAACTTTGAAATAGCTGGACAGTTTTTGGTCGATATCCACAGATAACGGACTACTTCAAACCTCAGCTATGACACTGCTTTTGGTTTTTGTTACAGGTTTGTTGTTTATGCAATTATTAATAGATTTGGTAAAGTATAAGGGAATTATATTTCAATACCATATATATTTGCAATTCCATTGCATGTGTTAGATTCGTGGAATCAACATATATTATTTCTTCGTTAAATTATACAGCGTTAAACACTTTTTTAAAATATTTCTAACTCTTTATTGAAGAACACATCTTGAACATTGTATAGTCCAATAGACGAAATGTTAATCAGATGGCGGTATCTTAAAGGGAGTACATCAGGCTTTTCATGGGGGTCTAGGTGTCCGACTTAAAATTGACAAATATTGATATTTTCTATTCTACTTGGCCAAAACATAATGAATGAGCCTAAAAATTATCCCTTATTTGCAAAGAAATTCATTCTGCACAGTAATACGTGCTATCCTAGGTGACGCACCAGGGTTAATTTCAGCATTTTACGTCCGATTCCGTTCTAGCTATATGGTGTTTTCAAAGTTTAGACATTAACAAAATGGTTCTAACTTCATATTTTGATTGATATAAGTGTTTAATCATGAACTGGAACAATTTTATAATTTAAGATGTTTCTAGAAAAATCCTGATGTACCCCCTTTAAGTCACATAACTGTTCATGAACAACCGTCATTAGAGTCTCTATCCCACCAGCAACAGGCACATTTTACAACAGAAGTTTCTATGCAATCACGCTTACTACTAGACTCCTCTGTTGTGTATTAAAACGAGTTCATGTCCAACTCTATTTAAGATTACTGCAATATTTTCAGTTCTGCTGCAGATTCATGAAAGCATTTCGCAGGGCGGGTAAGTGATATGAGCATATTTATATTCGTTTTCGTTTGGTTCTTGCTTGGTTTCAATAATCTTTGGTACTCTATGTTGTTAATAAACGGGAAAGATTTTTAAAAAAAAATGCTTCTGAAGAAACAAAAAAAAAGAAGTTTCCTTCCTCTATGTCATCAAGAAAATCCAGACAATATAATCATGAATTATGCTTATTTTAATTGACTCAGAAGGCAGCCATGGTTTTAAAATTATAACTAGCGCCCGTGTCATTTGTTTCAGTGAAACAGTGGCCGTGTATGGATTTGAGGGTGCATCAAATAATGTGGTGCCGGGGCGCAGGTTGCACTACAGCGTGCATTTAGACAAGTGTGAGCTGACATCTGGACCGGAAGATCCTGAGCTGGCAGAAACATTCGGAGGTCATGTGTCCAATTGGAAACTGTTCAACGACCGTGAGATATCGTCGATTCCCTTCATGATGTTGTACGATCAGAAGATGGTGTATAACAATACAGGTAATACTGAATAATATAAACTACGGTAATACCTTGAGGCGAGCATAGACAAGTTTGAAAGAATATGTTATACTGTGTTTATAAAAAAAAAGTAGTTCTAACAAAAAGAAACTTCCGCATTTTAAGCTGTGATTTGCATAGGGTTGACTTTGTTACACTTTGTACACCAATCTAGATAACATTTCATCATTATATACTTATCACTCAATCATTCTGATCAATATTAATAATCATCAAAAGCCAGAGTTAGTGTGTTGCTGCTAAAACATGTTTTATTCAAATTGCGAAATCACTATATTTGTATTATAAAGGGAGGTAATCTGAAAATATTCATTCTTGGAAGCTGTATGTCGCAAAAGTGAGTGAACAGGTCAGTTTTCTTTCTCCGTCTTTTTGGTGCTGGGGTTATCTTCTGTTTGTTTTTTTCAATAGAACAAAACTGTGTTAAATCAAAGTTTAAACCACAAGACCCGGAAATGCTGTTTAAACCAAAGCAAGGGGAATTACTTTACGTACAAGTTTGATTCAAGGAAAAATGTTATCCCTGTATCCCGTATTTGCTTGTTTTGTTTCGCAAACTTCTAATTATCCTTTTAATGTGTGTTGGGTTTGAATGCGTGTTTGGCTGGTGCGTTCTGGGAATGATACATGTACATGTCCATCAAACGTTTCAAACTTGACACTGCAAATGACATTCCTAAGATATGTGAATGTAAAACATGAACATTTTGCAATGCTCTGGCAGGTCATGTCATCACTAGTAATTTTTATATTATAAATAAACGTATTCTGCTTTTTTTTCTAAAGTTCTGAAGTATTGATTGCCTTCAATGATTGATTTTAATGCATGTCGTACTCAGATCGCGGATCTTAGTATAAAATGGTGGAGAATATGCGAACCCGAACTCCCTTTCTACTTGGAAAAAGTTTAATTCTTAAAATCATAGATACCCATGTTAACGTGTATACAGCTAACCCCTCCTTATTTCCTCCCAGACCTAGGTTTTCGTCTCGTAATTTAAAATCGGGAGTCCAAGAATTATATAGAATAGGCCTGTTTGTTTTAGTTCCTGCTGATAAAGCATCTAATAATGTTACTTCAGTTCGATGCCTGTTGAGTTTCACCAGATACTAGGCAGATGAAATTGAAGACTTTATTAACACCTCTCCGTATCTGGATGGTATATTGAACATTGACAACCCTTTCTTTTCTTCACGGTTAACACTATATATCCTAAAGAACGTAATCTAAACAAAGCTAATATTTCTGATACTGTCGCTTCTTTTCTCGATTTACATCTCTGTTAAAAATGGAGAAATAATTAACTAAATCTATGACAAGAGAGATGATTTTAATTTTGAAATTGTTAATCATCCCTATTTAGATGTAGATGTTTCCCGAGCAACTTCTTAAAGGATATATTTTACTCAACTTATTCGTTTTTCTAGAGCTTGTAGTCGAGTTGAGGACTAATATTCGTAACGTTTGTATAACTAAAATGCTTCTTCACTAGGACTACCGTTACCGTACACTTCGAAAAGCCTTTGCAAAATGTTATTATCGTGACCCTGATCTACTTTTAAAATATAAAAATAACTTAAGAACTTTTCTGCAACAAAGACTATCAAAACCTGATTTCTATGGTGACGTGATTTACAAACTTTGTAAGATCTTTGGTCATAATTAAGTTCACATAATCGTTATTAAACGTGTTCAAACGTATATAAAAACAGGTTGTCGTTTTGCAACGCACTGCGTCTTTATTGGCGACCCATTTACAGTTCACCACTATGCTTTCCTCCTTGAATGTCTGATGACTGGACAGATTGTAGACCCTATGACGTCTACCTAAATCCTCAAAGGACGGTAGCGTTTTATGTTTGACGTAAATCTTGTCTTGTCGTTCTCTCAATGGTTTGTTCTGGCTTCTGCCAAGTCCTTGAGTACTTGCATTGTGACTTTCTATGGGTTTGTATATTCATATATACATGATCATCTTTGTGTTATACTTATATTGCCTATTAATGCTGCCTAGTTTGTAAGAATATATAACCTGGCGGGGATTTCTTTATTTACACTGTCCTTGTTATTGGGATGACAACAGGATAAGAGTGAGGTTTAGTGCACACTAGAACTTGGCTTAAACCCCACCAGTGGCCTTTTTGTCTCTGACCGTTCCAAGGCGGAAGCTTTATTGTAAACCCGTTTGTGCCTTACTTCTTATTAACATTGTAATTCTTGTGTGAAAGTTACATTTCCTGTTCGACTTTTCTTTTGTTGAACAGGACGCCTGGTGCAACTTTTTCGTCAGATGCAAATATGGAGCAACGACACTGCCGATGTCACGTCCATAGTTTACACTCCTGACTTTGGACGCGTCACGTACATGTATACTCACACGTGCACAATGTCCTCTGCAAGCAAACCGTAAGCTGGGGAGTCTGTTAGTTTATTTTTACCTGGACTGGAGGAGATATGGAAAACATATGGACGTCATTCTGTATATAAATATAACTATTACAATGTGTTTCAGTTGCAAGAAATATTTGGAAGTGCACTGAAAATGTATTTGGTTGTGATGTATAGTTTGTAAATAGCCAAGGCGATTTCGAATATAAGGAACGCCTGATGACTTTGCATTTATCGGTCTTCTAACGCTTCAAAACTCATTACGTGCTTATCCAGAGTAAGGTCTGCCGGTCTATCCCTAATCTTTGAAGTCTGAGTATCGACTTCTCATCGTCTGATAGCATTTCAACGTTAACAGAAATTAAGTAAAATAGTTTATCAACTTAGATGTTGACCACTTTTGGATGATTTTCCTCATTTACAACCCTGTTTTCTATGTCTTATTTGTTATTTGTATATATACTTTGCATAACGTATATAGTACTTTATTTGGACCGATTTCATTCATATAGAAGTTATAAATAAATAGGCTGAAGTTTTAAGTGTGAACAGCGTATAATGACAATTCTTTACTTTACTTTACTTGAATAAGCATAAGTACTTTTTTTCTATTCCAGTGGTAATATCGATTTACGGGCTACGATGAACGATCCTGAACAGCTGTATAGCTTTGAAAACATTACAGAGGCCTTGGAGAGTGGTTACAACCTTCACTTCAGCATTATGTTATTCCTTTGTAATGGCGGGGATGAAAAGGGGTTCGCCAGTTTTGGCGGCCACATTCCCAGTAAGTTTCCTACACATGTATACATTCCACCCAGTCATCGTTCTTCACCTTGTGAACTATATTGTACATATACTTATGTGATTGATGCACATATCCGGATAGGAATTTATTTTGTTTCTCGTCTGTACCACATAAGTAAGTCTGCATGAAATTAACAAATGTGCCACGTAATATACATGTGCAGTTTTAATATGATGTGCTGATATGTCCAAATATTTTATGTGAGCTAAATTAGTTTCAATTTTAAGTTATTGTGTAATTTTTCACCATCAGTAAAATTCATAATTCACCAGTTACGTTGACCTCGATAACACATGTTTTTATATTAATGCCAAGAGTATCTTTGGTGGTCGGGTAACATTTCATTTATTACATTGTTCAAAAGGCAATAAACATGTAAATGTTATGCCAAATAAAACTGTGAATTTTAATTAATAATCGTTTCGGTAATTAGTGTTAGCTAATATTGTATTTTACTGTTTTGTTTTTGGCTTACGACTGCTTCATCGAGTTTATTACCCTAAGAAACCGGTTCTCTTCTCAAAAGTTGAACGCTTTACGAGTACACCGAAAAGGATAACCTATGTTTGTCTTTACGTTTGGTAAATGTACATTGAAGGAGAAGTCTGTAGTTGAATATTAAATCAGAGTCTTTAGATTTGCAATTCTGTTCACAAATAGCTGTTTAATGAACTATTATAATTTAATAATAACACACGTTTATATGATGTAATACAGTGACTTGAGTTAAGCAACAGTTGGTCCCCAAAAGGGTAGAGACCATTAAATATTCCTTTGTGTTGACATTTTGCAGTGAGTAGATTATTTTACTCATAACTTGTCTCCGTGGCACGGTCTATAGAGCAGAGCGGCAGCTCTGTTGTATACTATTAGTATACATATAAGTACACATTACATATTACATATTAGTACATATAGTGCATATAAGTACACATTACATATTACATATTAGTACATATAGTGCATATAAGTACACATTACATATTACATATTAGTACATATAGTGCATATAAGTACACATTACATATTACATATTAGTACATATAAGTACACATTACATATTAGTAAATATAGTAATTACATATTACATATTAGTACATATAGTATATATAAGTACACATTACATATTACATATTAGTAGATATAGTACATATAAGTACAAATTACATATTACATATTAGTACACATAGTACATATAAGTACACATTACATATTACACATTACATATTACACATTACATATTACATATTATTACATATACGTGTTCGAATCTTGGAGATGAAATGTGAGAAGTGTTGTTTCTTGCGTTATAGCACTCACAAACAGACAATAAAACCGGGTCTGCTACAGTATTCTCTTGGTTGTATTTGTTACTCCAAAGGGATCGCCTTTTCAGTATTTATAACATAAAGTAGTAATTTGGGTTTGCAGCATTTTATAATTGTGAATTACTGATAAATAAATAAGATTTGGTCATAAAATTACATCTAAATCACCTCTAGTCCCTTAAAATAGGGTTACATTGAAATACTTTTACTGCAGGAGTATTCTTCAATGAACACTGTATAATAGGGAGCGCGTGTATTAATTTAATTCAGTTGCTTGTTAGATATATGCACGCGTGTTTCTTCTCAGAGACAATATAAAAAAGCAGAGAATACTATTCTACAAATAATATAAAAAACGATTAATTTTGTAGATTATGAATTGACGATGGAAGACAACAAAGTCCGCATAATCAGCTCTAATGTGCAACAACTCGTGCACTTCGACGCCGTGCGTTTTAATACAGTTGTTCAAGTCATCAACATTAACTTCTTCGGCAATCGCACGGTAGAGGTCATCGAAACAACTGCTCAGCCGCCTAATTTGGACCCGGCACAGCGTCATGTGTCTATGTGCTTTTTGGAGTCGGGAATGCCCGGAGGAACGGTCAACGTGTTTTATGGATAACAAAAAGACTTTTTTCCTGGCCTAATATTCATCAAACTTTTGAGCACAAGAATCGGACTCGACTCAAAAATCTCACATTTTTTAATTTCAAATAAATTTTTTTTTTACAAATTACTATATTTGCTTACAGAAACGAGTAACTTTAAAGGTAATTTAACAGAAAATGTCTGAAAACAGCAATTATTACCCATACCTTTGTGTTGATAGGGTTTGCAAAGAAATGAGATTTTGAGTCTGAGTCTGATTCTTGTGCTCAAACATTTGATGAATTTAGGCCCTGGTTTATTAAATGGACTTTGTGTTTTTGTTTATTAAATGTTCATATGAATGCACACCAAGGCTTTAATATATACACTCCAAAATGCATACTATGAGTATTATACATGTGCATTTAATAAAACGGATTATTTAGTATCTATATCTGAGTGTTAATACGCAAAAGTGGTATAAGTGTTTATACACAAAATGCTTTTCAGAAAAGAAAAATGAAAAAGTATACAGATAGGCCTATTTAATCTTAAAAGTTACAAGCTTTCCGAAAATATTGTTTGGACTAGGGACATGTATTGTGTATGACGACAGACGATGTGTATGGCGACAGACGACGATGTGTATGGCGACAGACGATGTGTGTGGCGACAGACGATGTGTACGCCGACAGACGATGTGTACGGCGACAGACGACGATGTATACGGCGACAGACGATGTGTATGGCGACATACGATGTGTATGGCGACAGAAGATGTGTATGGCGACAGACTATGTGTATGGCGACATACTATGTGTATGCGACATACGATGTGTATGGCGACAGACGATACTCTACAAAATAAATATATAAACAATGTTAAGGTCAATTTTTCAAAATTGAAATCTAATAAATTGCACCATGTAACAAAGCACGAATATCAGGAATCTCTTCTTTAAATAATTTAACCAAAGCATTAACGGAGTCTGTACTGATACTATTTATTCTGGAGACAAATAGCTCAAAACACAATTAATTTATGAGGATTACTATATTAAAATACACATCATACTGTATTACTGTCAGAATAAAAGACGTAATTGTATCTGCCTGTCATCGCTCATTTGACCCAGCAGTACGAAAGTCTAAACCTATACAAACAACTGTATTCATCATTAAACATTCAGTACATTGTTTATAGCCTGTAGACATTTATCACAGAAACGGGCAAGCATTTGCTATTATTATAATGAAACATTGAAACGTCTATAAAATATCACTCTTTCAAAATGTCTAATCGATTTGTCAGACTTTCTCCATCATCGTTTAAGGCGCTAAAGCCTCGAGAGCTTCTTCCGGAATGGTATCAATGGCACGGCCGGACTTCAGCGTCAGTGCAATCGACACGACGTCAGGACTGCCCACGGAGAACACGGGCCACAGTGGTTCAGACATCTCCGACACGACCAGATTCTTGAAGCGAAATATCAACTTCTTGTTCTTTACGTCGATGACGATCCAGTGTCTTCGCTCGGCGTCTAGTAAGAATCCATAGTACAGACGTACGAACGTACCGGGTGGGGACTTTGTCCGTGCTGATATGGCAGTGTGCGAGAGAAGCTGTCCATTGTGCCACGTTTGCAGACACACCTTCCCACACACGTGACAGCCACGTGCGCTGGCAGACCACGCGTACGGGTGGCAGTCCACGGATGGGTGTGTGTCGATGCAATCCAGTTTTGAAAGTGCCACCTCAAAAACGTGTTCCTGTCGAATCAGCTTTAGGACTTTGTACACAACGCCCACCTCGTAGTAGTATAGGCCCGCTCTTTGGATCGGACGACTGCCCATGGCTCCTCGGTAAAGGGCGAACCTTCCCTGTTCACGCGCAGAACGCCGGGTGCTGTTGCCTTTGTTCGGTTTGCCTCGCATTGTTCGTCCTTCTTCCATTATATCCACACACGGGTGTGATGTCGTGGCGTCGAACACGAACCCGGGACCTATTAATCAGGCAATAAGAAACATACGAAAGTTGCATCCGGCATCACAATAACTGCTAAATATTTGATGGATTTGCTACTCGATTAGTGTGGAATTTTATCTTAAATGAAAGTATACACTATCACTTAGTCTATACTTGGTGACAGTTATAAGTATACCTCTTCATGTTATACAATCATTATGTGTTTACACTTTTACACTTTATTTAAAAATAGATGTAACCAGGTATAGGTAAATGGTGAATGATCGGTTCCTAGCCATATGTCCTCGATAGCTCAGTGGTTAGAGCCCTGGTACGGTAAACCAGAGACCCTGGGTTCGAGTCCCGGTTGAGGCACGACTTTTCACCACCTGCTATATTCGGGGGCTCGTCCGGAATTAATCATTCACCATTTACCTGTACCCGGTTACATAGATAAAAGAGGACACTTTTGAAAGACTACTTGCGATGGTGCACGCACACATTCACGGTACATTTACTTACATATTACATCTCCAAGCATATGGTCTGTAATTGGCGACATGTTTTCGCTCATTTCTGAAGAGAAATAAGAAAGAGTATTCAAACTTTTGAGAGAACGTGGCGATGCAGAGGATATATACAAATACAGGAAGAGAGCGCGGGAAATTAGTTAACTATCTTTGGAAACTAAGAACGGTAACTCCGCCTAGCTCAAGAGCGACGAGATAATACCTCTCGGATACCTAGCCAGAATAAACAGATTGGTGGCGATGATCAAGTGAAAAATTGATGTCTAGATGCAAACACAATGTTTGTTCGGACAAACGGACGAAAGCACGAACGCAAAAACGTGCGGACGAGCGCAGTTCAGTATGTCTATGTTCCTAAGACGTGTTGCGGCATGGAGTGTGGCAGTAAAAACATACAACTTACCACTAGGTGTCGCTGACTGCATAGGTCGACTGGAATTTAAATCGTCCTTCTCATGAGTGGACATTTTATCTGGCGGGGAAAAATATATCAGTGTACTCATAGCATACGACTTTCTTCGAAGAAATAATTAACAATGATGGCCAGTAGATTGTTATGCTCCGTAATTTATAAACATATTGACACTTCAGTACTACTACTATATTGTATGTGTTATTTTTATATGACCATACTAAATGCTCATTTGTATAAACGTTTTGTTTTACTATATGTGATATCTAATTAACTCTTTTATCACACAACATGCGGTTTGGGAGTGTAATAACACCGTTCAATATGTTCGATATTCCACTAGTGGTATAACATAACGTTAATGACGTCATGGAAGTCACATTAATGTACGTTTTCTGACGTAATGTGACGTTATAAGTTATGTGATAAATAGAATCTAACATTCGTTCTCATTCATTATTGAATTTATTAAACTCGTTAACAAAATTGATATAATGCCCGGCAAGAGCACTCATGTAAGATCCTCTGTATCTCTAGCAACTGCATGAACACTGCACTCTCCTCATTTGCATTGTTTGTATATATACAATTGTTCCTAATACTACCGTGACTTCCGTTTCAAAAAGTACAATACTATTTATGTATATACGCCAAAATCCCGGCAAAATGTTTTTTCTTACTTTCCGGGCCAATAAAATATAATCATTGTTTTTAAATAAACGTTGAATTATCCTTTAAACAACATCTAAAGAAATAAAAATCAGACACAGTAGTTTTCTTTTCAGAAATACAGTGAATCAGTTTCGTTCAGAAATACAATCAGTGAAAGTAGGTCGGTCAGAACTCGTGCATAAATGTTACTAATCTGAACTAACTAAATGAGTTCTGATAAATACGAAAAATGTGTAATGCTTCCGACTTTTGAGTTTACGGGTAAAGAAATAGAGCACATGTGACTGAAGAATATTCTGACTGACCCTCACTATCCAAAATGGAGCTAATTCGTCTTTGCAGTTATCGGAATACTTCGCAGTTAGCTGAATACTCTACAGTTGGCGGAATACTCTGCAGTTAGAGGAATACTCTGCACTCTGCAGCTAGCGTGGAGTACTCTGCAGTAAGCGCTGAGTACTCTGCAGTTAGCGGAGTAGAAGATGCCTCACCGCATATATGTTCATCACTAACTAATACTCCCTACTATTCTTACTCGTTTGCTTGACTGTGACTAACAAGACATCCTTAGGTTCCCGGCAATGGTTCAAAACTATAGATCTAGATTGCTTAATACGTACGCAAATTAAGACGGTCAACGTGATGTGCGTGGGGTGACAATACTCGAAACACGTGATCATTGGACATTGGCGTGCCATACAGCGACACTGTAGCTCGATGTTTCCCCTTGGTGGTTGCCATGTACTGGGCTTTGTAGTGTCCATCGACGTCACTATTGTCGACGACGTTGGCGGCTCGTCGTCGACCAGAAGGATCAATAACATCGACGCGGATGTCGACACTACCTGTAAATGGGTTGGATAATAAACACTAGGTATTTCGATAATGGTCGATTCAATCTATGAATAAAATAAATGAATGGTGTTTTACGGCCCGTCGACACAGGTTATATATTTGGAGAAATGAAGAACATGTTATTAAAGTTAAGTTTATAATATATAAGTAAAACTATTTGCAAATATATGCGGGAAAATATGCTTTTAAATGAACTATAAACTCTTATTTTAAGAGATCAAGAATACTGCCAGCATCCTTTACGGTTGAGAGTAAATAGGGGTGCAAAGCCTTAACGTTAGTTTTCAGCACGTTTTAGGTTATGTATGACAGTCAATTTGTAATGGTGTAGGCACACCACCCACTTATCCTTGGTAGAACCAGACTCCGTTATTTCGAAACTTGCTCAACCAAAATCCTATGCTCAAGCTAAAAATTCAAATATTTATTTTAGCTACAACTTGTTTCAGTGAGTGTTTTGCATTGCAAAACTGTCAGGAGATGTTGACTCAAAAGTTTCGAGAATACGGGAAATTACTGTTTATCTCTGGCCATCTATAACAGGCGCGTATCCAGGCATACGCACGTACGCCAATGCGTACAATTCGTCAGCAAAAGTGAAAAAATAAAAGTTCCAAAAGTTCCAAATATGCAATAAAACTGAGGCGGAGTGGGGTATGGGCTAGTGTCAAACAAAATGCTATATTAACGCTGAAATATAGCTTGAGAACGCATCATTTGCCTCCTAATTTTCAAAATTGTCCCAAACCCCCACCCTTGGGAGTCCCCCACATACCCCCCCCCCCCGCCACCCCCCACTCGCAGCGTCGCTGACCGGTTCGAAGCTACGCTTCTCATATCTGGCGTATTTCAAAATGCTCCAGGTACGCCCCTATATAAGTATCGACTATTTCTAACTTACGAGTCGAGCTCCCGTAGCGGTCAGAGGGGAGAATGTTTCAAAATCTGACAGTCTTTACTATCCCTACAACGGAGGCGAACTATCGTACTCCGTTGCATGTACTCTATCAAAGGACTACGCAAATCGGTAGTTCAAGTCGACTGTAAGGTCCGTGTTTCTGGTCTGTGTTTTCAACTTAATTGCTGTATATTAAATATGACCTATGCAAACGTTTTCTTTATATATATCAAAAAAAAAGGTAAATGTCTCCCAAAAAGGAACAACCAAACACCTACTTTGATCTCATTTGTATATAGGTTGAAATTTTCACATACATGAATAGTATTTTGTTAAACAACTTTCTGGTCTGTCCTGTTCAGTCCTGATGGTATACATCTAGTTACTAAATGATACATTGTGATGTTTAATATGTCATTAAATTGTTCCTCCATGTTTGAAAATGTAACTTTCAGAAGTACTACGTATAGTCTGGGGTTTGAGTGTGCATGAAAGGTCCCCTAAATATTTCTCCAGAAATGATTAGGGGGATGTCTGATAGGTCAGAAAATCGAGGGTGTTAAGTCTGAATCATGGTACGTTTTTAGAAATCCAAGATAATAATAGACAATATATTCTCGGTACCATAAACGCTGACAATGACATTTTCATGCTTTTTACCTTCCGTTTGCTGCAGTCCTTCACTGTCAAACATTGTGATTTCCATTATCGTCTGTTCCCGGTCCACGGAGACGTCTTTAGTTTCAACATGAGTGTTGGGACCATATGCAGACGTCGTCCACACTTCGCCAAGGTCACGGACGGTTTTATTAAACTCGTCTCCGAGTTTATGAGCCTTAAACTTCATTTCGTCATTATCATGTGGGATTGTGTCGAACTCTTCATCGCGTAGTGCATTTAGACGCGCGATGATAGTGTCTTTGATGAAAAGAAACTCCGATTGTGTCCCATGTGTCGACACATTGCTGGAAAGTTCAATGGCATCTTCCATGCTGTTTATATGATAGTTAATACTGTCAAGTTGACTTTCAAGTCTCTTCTTTTTGGCCTTGACCTTCTCGTGAGCCTTGTCCTTTAATTCCACCCTCCTTCTTTCCAAAGCTTTGATGCTAGCGTCAAAAGTCGTATCAATGTTTGTAAGCACTCCCTTTAGGCTACCGTCCAGGCCTTCTACTGTGCTTTCTATCGAAACCGTCGTATCTTGAGCGGACAACGTACGGTGTTTGACGTCTGACATAAGGCCTTCAACCGTACGTTTTACTTCTGCGTAAACGTCGTGGATTTCCTTGATGTCGTGACCTTTTGATTCGTGATGATCTGCGACTGCGCACATCGCACAGATCGGGCGATCACACGACTCGGACACACAATAGAAAGCAAATGGTTGTTCTTCGTGTCCGGAAACAGGACACGTATGCGGTTGTTGAAAGTCGTCGAGCGAAGCATCACGGAGTTCTTCAAAAGCAAGAACGCAATGGCGCTTTGTGACCTTCGTTCGTAAGTGCGCATCAACACAATCGGCGCACAAGAACTGGGCACATTCTCTACAACGGTGTTTCGCTAGTTTGGTTTTGTCGTTACACTGCTGGCAAGCTATGTCCGAGGTTTTTCTCTGTATCTGACAATATAATTTAAAACGAATAAAGTTGCTGTTTACATAAATGGTTGTTGTACATTATATCAATATATGAATAAGAAAAGCAAATTATGTTACCGAAGAAGGATTTAAAAACAAATGACACACGTGGTGATGTGAACATCATTGCCACGGAATAAAATCAGCGATAGAAATATTCTTAATGTGTTGAATGATACAGACTGCCTATTCGGTTTGTTACATGGCATCTACTTAACAGATAATGTATGGTGCTGAGGTCCATATGCAAGTTTATGGACTACCAAGTCCATAAACTTCATATTGACCGAAGCACCATACATTATTTGTTATAGTATACCGAATCTGACCAACAAATTAAATCAATACGTTTTATGATTTATTTTGACGCCGTTTTTTTCACACGTCCGTTAATATAGCTATCGGACCGGGCGCCCGGTCATGCAAATGATGTGTTTTATAAATAAATAACGATGTTACCTTCAGCTGGTTTACTAAATACTGTCTGGTTTCATCCACACGAAACTGGTTAATGTCTCCGTTTGGAACATTGTGGCGTATATCGCATGCTGGGCACTTGACAACACCACGTGACGCTGACGACTCCAGGCACGAGACACAGATTGCATGAAGGCACGGGAGTACACGTGGAATGTGGAGAAAGTCGTCGAATTCCTTTGTACATGTTGAACACTCTGTGTACTGCTTGCGGACCTCCTCGGTCTGGACTGACAGTTTACTGCCAGCTTTATGACTTGCCATTTGTCCTGCTGAAATACCCGAAAATGTATGTATGATTGGTAATTTATTGTCAGTATTGTTATTCGCCATTATCTTAAATAGTAATTTAAAATTGAATGATTATCTATTAATTATCTATTAACAGTTTTGTAGCCACTAACCCAGCAAACTGGGGAGTGTTTTAGGGTACCAGTAGTCTTATACTGATACCAGGTACCAATCTACTAAAGGGTATAAGGTTGACCTGAAAAATAAGCTATGAACCAAATACTGAAGAAGGGTTGCTGGACTATGTAGCTACCTGAATACGTTAAATGATTAAAGTGTTTATTTATTGGGGAGCCAAACGTTTTTGGGAATGTTCAGACAAAATTCAACTATTACCTAAAAGAGATGTTAATCAGTGAAACAGACATTTTTAGTGGTAAATAAAAATATCTTACTTTCCAAATTGATTGAGAAACAAAAAATTCACGAGCTAAAGTTGTTTTTGGTAGGGTATTGCAAAAAATACCTTTGTTTTTAGAATTTATATCCAAAAATGGTGTTAATGTGTTGAATATACCTATATTAAGACACTGCCAGTTTTATAGTAAACTTTTAAGATTTAACTGAAATTAATTGAGATTTCTAAATTGTCTCATGTGCCAGCAACAAGGAATTTATATGGGAAAAGCCCCATCAAAAAAGCATTTTGGCTGTAAAATATTTATTTCTTAACCGATTTTCAAAACTAAGGTAGTTTTATTTACCACTAAAAATGATAATTCCAATGATATACATGTGAATATGTATTATTTAAATAGCTCATGCTAATTGATGAAAACCCTTTGACTGAAACACGCGCTCAAAACAATAATAATTTACTGGGTTACAATCAAACAAAATGATTTATGCAGTCGTTTGTTCAATCAATCACCGTTAAATTTACAATATGGATCAAAACATTATCCAGCTAAAAGTTTAATTTTGGGTTCTTCAAGATCATGCCTCGTATGTATTTCGACGGACTACTTTGTTCAGATTCACGACATTTTATTAACCGGAAGTCAGCAGGGCTGACATTAGTGTAGTGTTGTTATCTGCAGTATGGTTGTTAGCCAGATGTGTTTGTTATGTATGATGTTTGTTATTACAATACATATGTGTGTAAAATCATCGCGTGCATGTAAATCAACTATAGATAGATCAATAGGGCAGATCGATATTGACGTCACACAAAAAGACAATTTCACGAAAATATCGTGCCATTCAATAATAGAAGCACAATCAAATTCAATAGATTCCCGATCTATTTTCGGACATAATCATACATATTTGTAAGAATAAAATCTATTTTTAGCAATTTTCAGCAATCTTGATCTGTGCTATTGGCTAAAATGACCGTTGCAAAACAATGATGTTATACTGATTTTGTCTGTCAATGCCTTTTGGTAGGAATCTAATATGAGCTAGGGCACCGTCATGTTACTATGACGTAATCAATATGGATTCCTTCTAGATATATTCGATAATAAACATATAAATAATGACCTCTCTTTGTCAGTATCACAATCAGACAATATTCTGTCCAGATGAAATACGCATCAATGATGGCATTCTCAATATATTCCTACAACATTGCCATAAAATCCAGCCAGTGCCCAGCAGAAATATACACCCATAAATAAACCTGTTCCATCTGAAATACACGACAATAAATATTCTGCCATAGTTGGTTTAAACATACAGTTCATTAGATAAAGGATTGGAACAAAGAAAAATTACAAAGGTTCGTGTTTTTTCACAACGTTACAATAATATCCAGTTTCCAGCTGAAATGCATGCGAAAACATAATGGCATTGCACCATTATGAAACCAGTGTCCAGATGAAATGCACACGAAAACATAATGGCATTATATATTCTGACAATCAAGGTAGTTCCAACTGAAATACACACGAAAACATAATGATGTCCAGCTGAAATAGACACGAAAAGATAATGGCATTATACATTCTGACAATGATGGCCGAGTCCAGCTGAAATACACACGAAGATATAATGGCGTTATATAATCTGACAATCAAGAAAGTCTCAGCTGAAATACACACGACAACATAATGGCGTTATGTATTCTGACAATTAAGACAGTGCCCAGCTGAGAAATACGCACGAAACCATAATGGCGTTATTTATTCTGACAGTTAAGGCAGTGTCCAGCTGAAATACACACGAAAACATAATGGCGTTATGTATTCTGACAGTCAAGACTGTATCCAGCTGAAATACACACGAAAACATAATGGCGTTATGTATTCTGACAACACTGCAATAATGGCGTTATATTATATTACGCCATTTATCGCCTCATTCATTAAGAATAGAAACAGATAGATATACCAGAAATAGACCAAATAGAAACGAGCGATACTGTTTAATGTGTAATTCTATAGATATTGAAGATGAATTCCACTTTATTTGTACAATGATATTCGTAAACATAATCTAAAGCCATACTACTCGTATTACCGTCGACCAAGTGTATATACATTTTTCTTGCATACCGGACAAGGATATCCGTCATTTTACCGGGGCTAGATATTCCCATCTCATCCTAGGGTCGAGATAAAATCCACGCGCATTAACATCCGGTATGCAGGAAAACGTGCAAAGCGTTAGTAGCTGGAGGCGTCGACGCAAAACATTTCTCTAATATGCAAGAAAAAGAATTTATCATGGGTATTCGGTTCAGATAGGGAATTCAAACCCTCGGTATAAGTGTTTTAATCGGAACCTCGGCAGAGCCTCGGTTCCGATCAAAACACTTATACCTCGGGTTGGAATATCCCTATCTTCACCGGATACCCATGCAATATTCTTATAGTACATCAAATGCAGGCAAACAGTACAATTCTGATAAATTATATTAAAGAATCTTTTAATTTAAGAAAGTTCATGATTGTTAATTAATTATTTCTTCATCCTCTGTAGTGGCGATATAGAGTTTAGAATATAGGTATAGATATGAATATATTCAAATTTGTTTTGGGAGTATCGGAAACAGGGATCCGTGAAGAAATCGATAAGTTATGTATGTTTTTGCTACTTGTCAGAAGAAATATCTGCAACAGTGTTCACCTGTCATGTCATGTTTTGTATTTGTATATATTTGCATATATATGACGAGATACGTTTGTATAAGTCAAATAAAGAATATGTTTTTATCTGTTATGTTATATATTCTGACAATACTGCAATTATTCAAGGCATGTCCAACTGATACACACACGATAACATAATGGGACAGCACTGCAATTACATCAAGGCAGTGTTCAGCTGAAATATTCACCAGTATTCTGCAAAATGTCGAACAATACCTGAATTATTCAAATACAGTAAATGACACTCCAATTATGACATGCATATGTCTGTGAAATATTAATAATCACTATAAAAGCATTAAAATAACTATAGTTATAATACAAATAAAAATTTAATTCAGAATATATTAAAGTTAAAACTTACCGATAAAGTGTGATTGTTTTGCTTAAAAAAAATCCAATCTGAACTAAAAGTAAAAATTGACAATTGCAGTAATAAATACGTTATTTGAATTGCTCTGTTTCTGTTTCAAACATGTTTCAGTTCACTGCTGTAGAATGCGTTGAGCATGAAAGTAAAATCTTTCTTTTGAATATAAACAAAGGCATTGTCTTAAGAAAATTACTGACCCGAACGATAGGGTGGTAAACTATATAGCTCACTCTTTGGAAGATTTTGTAAAATATTAAAAGTATAAGCTATAATATCTTGATTTTCAAGTGTGTGGATAACCTTTAAAGGGACACATGGCCACCTTAAAGTGTTTATCAAGCACTGAAATTAGCGTCTTTATTTATTTATGTATTTAGTACAATTTTGACTTTAAACCTGCTTGAATATAATTAGATAATATTGGAGAATTATTTGTTTCGTCTTATTCTACAAAATGTTTAAATATATTATTGGTGCAGAATAATCAATATTTAATAACATGCAAAAACAGTTTGCTTTATACTGTTCTTATAAGTAATATTAATGACTGAACAAATGCAAATTATGTAGAAAAACTAAGGGACGCCGTGAGTTTTTAAAAAATTGACATTGCCGTGTGTCCATTTTTCGGCGCCAGCCGTTTAAGCCGACTTTTGGCCTCGCAGGAGGTGTGTCTGTGTAAGCCTGTCAAAACTCTAGTTGAAAGTGATACAGAAATAATGAAAGCCTACAGTGTTTATTAAACTGAACGCTGTTTGGCTACATTTGTCTGACAAGGCCAAAGGAAAATAGAAGATTTGTTTATAGAGTGTAGCTGTTGGTAAATGGTATATCGTTAGGTGATTTGTTACGCTGTACTTCAATTGTGACCGGAAAAGATGAAGAAAGGAATAGAAATGCTGAAATTGCAAATAAATTATACTGTTTTCTTGCGAAGTGCGTTAATTTTACATGGTAACTGGTATTAAAAAGTACATATCGCCGTGATTTCCTAGTCACGTGATTTTACAAGGTGCCCGGATCTTCTTCTCTGAAACCACAAGAGCTTCAGCTTTGATATTTTGCGTGTAGCATCATATAGTGGTCCTTTACCAAGTAGTACAAGTGGTGACCCTGGGGTCAGAATAAACCCCTCACCGGGGGTCAAAAATTTTACATAGAAATAAAGGTTAGAGCTTTGATATTTTGCATGTAGCATCATCTAACAGAGTACACTTTGCCAGTATATCGATTCAGGCCCTGGTGGGCCTCTTTTTTCAGGATTATGGCCCTTTGAATATTTTAACAATTGGCTTTCCGTAATGAAGGCACTAACTTGTTCAAATTCCCCACACTGGCACTGCCGTGTCAACTTTTATCGGAATGGTCTCGCCTTAATTCCATTAAGCGATGTGAAAGCTTATATTAGCAGGATTATATAACGGATATTTCGGCAATAAAACATGTTTAAAACGATTTTTTTACTGAAAAAAAAATGCGATTTTTTTACTGAAAAAAATGCGATAACCTGATTTAAATATTACATGTTTTAATATTACAATATGCAAACTTTTAAGCCGAAATTAAGGTTTTATTTTATACCCCAGCCAGCCCCGTTTTCGCTTCTTGGAGAAGGGGTTGGATGGGATATGAAAGTTAATACTCGGACCACGAAATGCACTTCATGACCATCAATCACTTATACATTGTGCTTCCCCAAACTTTTTAAAGATATTTCTTGTTTATAGCTTGGGACACTTCGTCTGTATTTTCAGACAACGTGATATGTATTTGTGGAGATATTTACATATAACTGAAGCCTTTCTTTTCAATATATATACAATGTTACTGTCTTTAGAAAATTACTGACCCGATCTAACTGTTTGTGAAATGTATACTATTTACAAATAAAATATTCAAATCATGGGACATTATGCGTTAATCGATTGATTTTTTAGTGTGTGTGTGTAAATTAAATGTCGGTAAGGGGGGACAACTTGGTATGTATCTGTTCTCTTTGAAATATCTGCGTTATGCAACCTCAGCGTGCAAGAGGATATACGGAAATAGTGTTCCTTATGTTTTTATGAATCCTCTCAACAACTATCTTTAAGATTACCATAAACGAAAAGAAGATTATTTGCAACACATGTCACAGCGACCTTAGATGGAGACGAGCAATGATAAAGCCATCACCAACGCACGAACCCAAGCGGGGCGGAGGTACACAGCTCTTAAGCGCAATGCATTTATTCAAATGAGCTTTTAAAAAAGCTATAGATCTACTGATAAAGAAAAAAATATATTGAGAGAAACGATGCTTGTCGACAAAAACAAACTTAAACGGGTAGCACAGTCAATTCAAATACATTTAAATTGTTTAATATTAAAGGGACACATGGCATTCTTGATTTAAACAGTAATCTAGAAAACCCGGAATATCCAAAGACGTAACATGGGCGATCATGTGGTTACGCAACTGCTCGTGACTTTGCCATTCGTGAAAACTCGGCCAATCCCGTCATTCTTTGTGATCCCGCCTCGTGTGTATATCGAGCTTCGGTATGTTCAAAATCTTGACATTTTGTTAGCCATAAGGCAACGGCACAGAAAATAGTGCACTGTTGCCATATAAACAACATAGCCGTTAGCCACACGTGTTGATGTATAATTTGCGTTGCATGTTTGTGTTTTTACATTGCAAGTTTGTATCACTGCTTTCATGTCAATACACTATTGATGAAGCAATCTGATAAATGACATTGCATAATTTGGATTATAACTTTGATTTTGAATGCAAGTTGTTTTGGCGGGAATCCCAGGCGCGATGACGTAACCAATATGGAAACCTTCGAGTAATGCTGGGAAGCAGTGTACGAGATGTTGCGAATGGGGAGTTTGCATTCGGTGATCCAGGAAAGTGTCAACCATAACCAATCAGTAAGCGCGTTCTTTTTAAATAACACGTACCCAATCAGTAAACGCGTTATATATAACCACGTGACGACGTCAATGACGTCAATCACGTCGTAGCTACGGACAACCTGTTTCACAAAACAAAACAAAATTCAGACGTGTTTTTGGTAAGGCTTTTTATAATTTATTTCAATTTATAAAATACTTTATTTTTTAAAAGTAATTTATAAAATACTTTATTATTTAAAAGGTAACTTCATCATAAAAATAGCATGTTCATATAATATAGCGTATTCACTAGATATAGCTTGTCTTCATTATTAATATAAAAAAGTACAGATAAAACCATGTACAGTATTGCCTGTATAAAATAACATACAATTAATAATCCATTACTATTCCAGAATGTAAAGACTTACAAACGATCCTACGATGCTTACAGCGGTGTTTCATGATGTGGCAAAAGGGGAAGGCGCAGAATGTGTGGTCCGATTTACGGATGATCACCCGACAGATGTGCCGGCGGGGACGACCGTCGTCCCCATACTCTTGAGCACGGTGAAGTATCGCATGTTGCACAGGGCGAGCATTACCATCAGTCTTAAACAGCATAATAAAGTGTTGAAGTATGTATTAATTTGTATTATCCGCCTATACAGAAATGATTTGTTTCCTTGTTTCCATAATAGCATGTACGAGTAGATATCCTTTAAATAGAATAACAATGTATTTCTAAGAAAGATTATATCAAACTGTTATTTTGTTCTGTATGTAAGTAAATCAAATACATTTATTTAAATATTAAAATAGCACTGGGAGGAAATATAATAGAGGGTACCGACCCCCTTTTCGTACGCCGGATTCCGACCCATATTAGCCAGTATTCCGTACGCCGGGTTGTGGTACGCCGTACGCCGACATCGCAGTTTTTCATACGCGTACGCCGTATTTTTCTCAAAAAATATTTTTTTCCATCCAAAAAATTAAAAAAAAGCTAATTTATGTCTCAGATTGCTGGAAATGCCATTTCAGAGCACCTAGGTTTCAAAATTTTCCGAGGGGGGCATGCCTCCGAACCCCCCTAGAGAGCTCGGGCCCTGTTTGCTAACGAGTTAAATAAATTCAATATGGAATGAGAACGAATGTTAGATTCTATTTATTACTTATAACGTCACCTTACGTCAGAAAACTTACATAACGACGTCCATGACGTCATTAACGTTATGTTATACACTAGTGGAATATCGAAAATATTGAATGGTGTTATTACACTCCCACACCACATGTTATGTGATAAAATAACGTATGAAACGCTAGACGCAACCCTGATATATTTTGTTTCTTGGCAACGTATACGAGTATTGTGACGTCATAATGGCGTTTAACCAATCAAAACTTACTTCTGTTTTATTTCACACAGTTCTCTTTTACGCACATTTGCAATAAATGTAGATTATTAAAATATAAACAGAGAACTGTACGTTATCAATTGATAAATTATTGACATTTTGGATTTGATTTTATAAATGTCATATTTTATTTCAGATACAAGAGTGGCGACGCCCCAAAACTGATAAGGGACCGTCTCGTTGGTTTATTATCTAACGAGTATAAAATACTCGGTTATATCCTGGTAGAGGAGTCGCAGTCCAGTTCTGGATACACTGTGGAACAATTTGCTGACAAAGGAAGTGGCGATGGTGATAATATAAAAATTGAAAAAGAAGATGGTGCGGTTAAAATTAAAGAAGGTCGAGCGAATGGCGTTGGTGTCCTGGTCGCTAAGTGGTTACTATGGAGCGTGCAGATGTTATACATAAAATATGCATGTGACTTTTAAAAAAAAACACATATAAAACATTTAAAATAAAAATTAAAATAAATAACTAAATGATTTCAATGAATTGTTTCTCTTGATTAGTTACTGTCCAAAACAAATACCAGATCGCCTTGTAATTGAATAGCAACGTGAAGACAAACGTACCACAACTTATATAGACACAAATGGTCCTGCATGTTTGGACTTCATACAGTTTCGGGAGTAAGATTAGAAACTAGTTGAGGATTCAGTGCAATACTGCTGTAACTTGATATAAATAAAGAAGAAGAAACTACAGTCTTTCATTAAACCCTTGTATTGAAGTTGCATAAAAACATGTAATGCTGCCAATATAGTCTGAGACCAGTTTCTGAAAAGAGGCCTATAAAATAAAAAGAAACATATAGCCTATCCCATCTGTAGACAGTTTGACCTGATATTCAATTAGTCAGTTGTCTTTCGCAAATTCTGAGATCTGTTGTAATCCGATATTGTGGTAGAACTGTGTGGTAGAACTAAAACTGTATTCAAGATGGCGTTTAAGATGGCCGCCAAAATGTGAAATAATATCAATACAATTGTTTTGTAAGTGTGTATATATGGTTATAGAGTGGGGATCTCAACGGTTTCCAAGTCATAACCCATGTGCTATGTTCCAGGGGATGGGACGGACCCCAGGGCCGATGCCGGTTGGATGGTTTTATCCGTCTGTTCATGGCCAGTAAGCAGTAAGTGTATCTATGTGTTTCTACCAATCGAAACGTTTTTCAAACTCTTTCATTTCAGATAAAAATGTGGCGACTAGAGCCGTCTTTCATATAGGTTGATAGTTCGTTCCAGTATTGGGTGGCTTGAGGGAAATGAAAGTGTTGGCTATTGTTTGTTTAAATAAATGGAACGACAGATTTTAAATTTCGATCTGATGTGGTTGCCGATAAAGAGGAGGTTATTTTGTGGTTTACAGAAATTTTCTAGAGTGGTGATTTGTATTCTAGGATTTGCCAATTATTTAACATTTGGGAAACACTACTTTTTTACCTGTCCTCGTACATACAAATCCAGCTAATTTTTGTTAAATTACTTCAGTGGTGGTGGTGGTGGTGGTGTGTGTGTGTGTGTGTGTGTGTGTGTGTGTGTGTGTGGGGGGGGGGGGGGAGATATGCAACACCACCACCATAAAAGGTTTGACAATAGGGCTACCGCCTTGGAACGGTCATTGGTTAAAAAAAAGACTCCTGGGGATTTAAACCAGGGTGGACCAACCGTAACTCATATCCTATTGTCAACCCAATAAAACGGGACAGTGTAAATAAAGACATCCCCGCCAGGCTATGTCCTCTTCCAACTAGACAGTATCAATAGCCAATATAAGTATAACACATGGCTGATCATATATATACTCAGTTGCAAAAGAAAGTGTACACTTTGAAAGTTTTACTTTACACCCCTATCCTCTTTATCAAGCGACAGTCCTTAATGATTCATCCTATTGAAAAACAAATGACAACATGATATTGGCAATGGAATGATAAAAACGTTGGTACCAAACATGGCATATTCATTTTGGAATGTGACAATTTAATTCTAAAAAACCTATACAAATAAATCTAAACAAAACTCAGTGTACACTTTCTTTTGCAACTGAGTATTTATTTGAATATAAAAATATGATAGTCTAGAAAGTTACAACGCAAATACTAAGTGATCTAAGCCAAAGCAACAAGAAAATAAGCCATTAAGGGCACGACAATACAAGATTGAACAAAAATCAAATGCTATTCTCCCTTTTAGAATTTAGGTTGTCCCTTTTAGAATTTAGGTTGACGTCATCATAATTATGGTGTACACAATGCATGGTCTTCGTACAATCAAAGAGGAATGCCTAGTGGCGACCTGTAAATGGATCAACCATTAAACATGCTGTGCGTTGCAAAATGATACTGTCAAAACCTGATGTAATAAACTTTCTAACAAGTTAATAAAGATAGTATGAAAGTGATCATGACCAAGAATCTGTCGAAGTTAGAAGTCACGTCAGCAGAAATGTCATGAAGATTTACTTTTTGTGATTATTTATTTTCACATTTCGTTTTATAAAAATTAGACAGTTGTTTGGTTTGATATTGATACTATTTGCGTGTTCGGTCCGGTCTTTCAGTGGCGTAGCTGCCTATAGGCACTGTAGGCACGTGCCTGCACATTGTCCCCAGAAATAAAAAAAATAAAAATGCAAAAAATGCAATAAAAACTGAGGGTGGTATGGGTGGAGGGGTATAGTCAGCTCATACCAATTTTTACTAGTGGTCTTTTCAGAAAATAATAGTCGCTCGCGGTCTGACGGAACCAAACATTGTGCAAAATTTGGAAAAAATGTCAGAAAGCAAGTATTCATATTAATATATGTTCCGATGTTTTTGTTGCGAAATCGCAGATTAAAAAAAGATTGAAATCGCGGGTTAAAAATATATTGTTTGCTTCTTAAAATACCGTCAGAAATGCAGGATTTGTCTTCCTTCTAAAAAAATCCCGTGGGGCATGCCACCGGACCACCCTAGACCTTGTGCCTACACACTGATTTACGCACAGCTACGCCCCTGTCTTTGGATCGATTTCGAGGGGCATGTACGTTTTACTGCGTATAGGTAGAACCTAGAGGAACCCCTGATGAGACGTTGCATTCGTCCGATTGATTACCCACTACTAGGAGTAAATGAGTTATCACATTACCTCTCATGAACAGACTCAATAAAACCGAGTTTGCTACTTTATTCTCTTGGTTGTGTTTGTTGCTTCCAAAGGTTCTGCCTTATCAGTAATTATTTTTTTATTTGGAAATTTCTTTATCCAGAGAAATGTATGCTGATCTACGCCTAGTATTTTAAGTTAAGTAAGAGGTTATTGCTCCTTTGGGATAATCAAGCCCTATATATGTGGTATAGAATATCATATAAGACGGTGCTAGTGGGAGTGGGAGGTGTTGCTTCTTGCATTAACTCTCATACAGACTAGTCAGCTACTTTACTCTCTTGGTTGTGTTTGGGGCTTCCACCGGATCTCATTTTTCAGTATGTATTATGTTGCTTCCACCAGATCTCCGTTTTCAGTATTATTATGTTGATTCCACATGATCTCTCTTTTCAGTATGTATTGTGTTGCTTCCACAGAATCTCCCTTTTCAGTATTTATTGTGTTGGTTCCACAGGATATCCCTTTTCAGTATGTATTGTGTTGCTTCCAACGGATCTCCCTTTTCGGAATGTATTATGTTGCTTCCACTGGATCTTCCTTTTCGGTATGTAATCTGTGGCGTCCACAGGATCTCCCTTTTCGGCATTTACTATGCTGCTTAAACAGGATCTCCCTTTTCCGTATTTATTATTTTGCTTCCACCGGATCTCCATTTTCGGTATGTATTATGTTGCTTCCACATGATCTCTCTTTTTGGTATGTTTTGTGTTGCTTCCACCGGATCTCACTTACTGGAATGTATTATGTTGCTTCCACAGGATCTCCCTTTTCGATATGTATTATGTTGCTTCTACAGGATCTCCCTTTTCAGTATTTATTATGTTGCTTCCACCGGATCTCCCTTTTCTGTATGTATTATGTTGCTTCCACGTGATCTCCCTTTTCGGTATTTGTTATGTTGTTTCCACCGGATTTTACGTTTCGGTATGTATTATGTTGCTTCCATTGGATGTCCGTATTTGGTATGTATTATGTTGCTTCCACAGGATCTCCCTTTTCAGTATGTATTATGTTGCTTCTACAGGATCTCCCTTTTCGATATGTATTATGTTGCTTTCACCGGATCTCCCTTTTCGGTATTTGTTATGTTGCTTCCACAAGATCTCCCTTTTCGGTATGTATTATGTTGCTTCTACAGGATCTCCCTTTTCGATATGTATTATGTTGCTTTCACTGGATCTCCCTTTTCCGTATTTATTATGTTGCTTCCACAGGATCTCCCTTTTCAGTATGTATTATGTTGCTGCTACAGGATCTCCCTTTTCGATAAGTATTATGTTGCTTTCACCGGATCTCCCTTTTCGGTATTTGTTATGTTGCTTCATCAGAATCTCCCTTTTCAGTATTTATTGTGTTGCTTCCACCGGATCTCCCTTTTCGGTATGTATTATGTTGCTTCCACTGGATATCCCTTTTCGGTATTTATTGTTATGTTGCTTCATCAGGATCTCCCTTTTCAGTATATATTATGTTGTTTTCACATGATCTCCCTTTTCAGTATTTATTATATTGTTTTCACATGATCTACCTTTTCAGTATTTATTGTGTTGCTTCCACCGGATCTCCCTTTTCGGTATGTATTATGTTGCTTCCACTGGATATCCCTTTTCGGTATTTATTGTTATGTTGCTTCATCAGGATCTCCCTTTTCAGTATATATTATGTTGTTTTCACATGATCTCCCTTTTCAGTATTTATTATATTGTTTTCACATGATCTACCTTTTCAGTATTTATTGTGTTGCTTCCACCGGATCTCCCTTTTCGGTATGTATTATGTTGCTTCCACAGGATCTCCCTTTTGGTATTTACTATGCTTGTTCCGCCGGATCTCCCTTTTCAGTATGTATTATATTGTTTTCACATGATCTACCTTTTCAGTATTTATTGTGTTGCTTTCACGGGATCTCCCTTTTCGGTATGTATTATGTTGCTTCCATAGGATCTCCCTTTGTCAATATGAATTGTGTTCCTTCGACAGGATCTCCCTTTTCGGTATGTATTATGTAACTTCCACAGGATCTCCCTTTTCGGTATGTGTTATGTTGTTTCCACATGATCTCCCTTTTTGGTATTTACTATGATGCTTCCACAGGATCTCCCTTTTCAGTATGTATTACGTAGCTTCGTTCGGATCTCCATTTGCGATATGTATTATGTTGCTTCCCCAGGATACTTTTCGGTATTTGTTATGTTGCTTCCACCGGATCTCCCTTTTCGGAATTTGTTGTTTCTTCCACAAGATATCCCTATTCGGTATGCATTATGTTGCTTCCACCGGATCACCCTTTTCAGCAGTTATTATGTTGCTTCCACCGGATCTCCCTTTTCGGTATTTATTATGTTGCTTCCACCATATCTCCCTTTTCAGTATTTATTATGTTGCTTCCACCGGATCTCCCTTTTCGGTATGTATTATGTTGCTTCCAAGGATCTACCTTTTCGGTATTATTATGCTGCTTCGACCATATCTCCCTTTCAGTATTTATTATGTTACTTCCACAGGTTCTCCTTTTTCGGTATGTATTATGTTGCTTTCAAAGGATCTCCCTTTTCGGTATTTATTATGTTGCTTCCACATGATCTCCCTTTTCGGTATGTATTGTGTTTCTTCCAAAAGATCTCCCTTTCCGTATGTATTATGTTGCTTCCACAGGATCTCCTTTTATGGTATGTATTATGTTGCTTCCACAGGATCTACCTTTTATGGTATGTATTATGTTGCTTCCAAATGATCTCCTTTTATGGTATGTATTATGTTGCTTCCACAGGATCTACCTTTTATTGTATGTATTATGTTGCTTCCACATGATCTACCTTTTATGGTATGTATTATGTTGCTTCCACAGGATCTACCTTTTATTGTATGTATTATGTTGTTTCCACAGGATCTACCATTTCAGCATTTATTATGTTGCTTCCACCATATCTCCATTTTCAGTATTTATTATGTTGCTTCCACCGGATCTCTCTTTCCGATATTTGTTATGTTGCTTCCACTTGATCTACCTTGTTGGTATTTACTATGCTGCTGCCGTCGGATCTCCGTTTTCAGTATGCATTATATTGCTTTCGCAGGATCTCTCTTTTCGGTATGTATTGTGTTTCTTCCACATGATCTCCCTTTCCGTATGTATTATGTTGCTTCCACCGGATCTCCTTTTATGTTATGTATTATGTTACTTCCACAGGATCTATCTTTTCGGTATTTATTATGTTGCTTCCACCATATCTCCCTTTCAGTATTTATTATATTGCTTCCACAGGATCTCCCTTTTCGGTATGTATTATGTTGCTTCCACAGGATCTACCTTTTCGGTATTTATTATGTTGCTTTCACCATATCTCCCTTTTCAGTATTTATTATGTTGCTTTCACAGGATCTCCCTTTTCGGTTTGTATTATGTTGCTTCCAAAGGGTCTACCTTTTCGGTATTTATTATGTTGCTTCCACCATATCACCCTTTCAGTATTTATTATGTTGCTTCCACAGGATCTCCCTTTTCGGTATGTATTATGTTGCTTCCACAGGATCTAACTTTTCGGTATTTATTATTATGTTGCTTCCACGATATCTCCCTTTTCAGTATGTATTATGTTGCTTCCACCGGATCTCTCTTTCCGATATTTGTTATGTTGCTTCCACATGATCTACCTTGTTGGTATTTACTATGCTGCTGCCGTCGGATCTCCTTTTTCAGTATGCATTATATTGCTTTCACAGGATCTCCCTTTTCTGTATGTATTGTGTTTCTTCCACAGGATTCCCCTTTCCGTATGTATTATGTTGCTTTCCTTTTTAGGTATGTATTATGTTGCTTCCACAGGATCTCCCTTTTCGGTATGTGTTATGTTGTTTTCACAGGATCTCCCATTTTGGTATTTACTATGCTGCTTCTACAGGATCTCCCTTTTCGGTATGTATTATGTTGCTTCCACAGGATCTCCCATTTCGCTATTTGTTATGTTAATTCCACAGGATCTCCACTTTCGGTATGTATTATGTTGCTTCCACAGGATCTCCCATTTCGGTATTTGTTATCTTTCTTCCACAGGATCTCCCTATTCGGTATGCATTATGGTGCTTCCACCGGATCTCCCTTTTCAATATTGCATTATGTTGCAACATGCATTATGTTGCTTCCAGCGGATCTCCCTTTTCAGTATTTATTATGTTGCTTCCACTGGATCTCCCTTTTCGATATGCATTATGTTGCTTCCACCGGATCTTCCTTTTCAATATTTGTTATGTTGCTTCCACAGGATCTACCTTTTCGGTATTTACTATGTTGCTGCCGCCGGATCTCCCTTTTCAGTACGCATTATTTTGCTTCCACAGGATCTCCCTTTTCGGTATTTATTATGTTGCTTCCACCGGATCTCCCTTTTCGGTATTTACTATGTTGCTTCCACGGTATCTCCCTTTCAGTATGTATTGTGCTGCTTCCCCCGGATCTCCCTTTTTGGTATATATTATGCTGCTTCCACAGGATATTCTTTTCGGTATTTATTATGTTGCTTCCACAGGATCTCCCTTTTCGGTATTCATTGTGTTCCTTCCACAGGATCGCCCTTTTCGGTATTTGTTATGTTTCTTCCACAGGATTCCCCTTTCCGTATTTATTATGTTGCTTCCACAGGATCTCCCTTTTCGGTATTCATTGTGTTCCTTCCACAGGATCGCCCTTTTCGGTATTTGTTATGTTGCTTCCACAGGATCTCCCATTTCGGTATTTGTTATCTTTCTTCCACAGGATCTCCCTATTCGGTATGCATTATGGTGCTTCCACCGGATCTCCCTTTTCAATATTGCATTATGTTGCAACATGCATTATGTTGCTTCCAGCGGATCTCCCTTTTCAGTATTTATTATGTTGCTTCCACTGGATCTCCCTTTTCGATATGCATTATGTTGCTTCCACCGGATCTTCCTTTTCAATATTTGTTATGTTGCTTCCACAGGATCTACCTTTTCGGTATTTACTATGTTGCTGCCGCCGGATCTCCCTTTTCAGTATGCATTATTTTGCTTCCACAGGATCTCCCTTTTCGGTATTTATTATGTTGCTTCCATCGGATCTCCCTTTTCGGTATTTACTATGTTGCTTCCACGGTATCTCCCTTTCAGTATGTATTGTGCTGCTTCCCCCGGATCTCCCTTTTCGGTATATATTATGCTGCTTCCACAGGATATTCTTTTCGGTATTTATTATGTTGCTTCCACAGGATCTCCCTTTTCGGTATTCATTGTGTTCCTTCCACAGGATCGCCCTTTTCGGTATTTGTTATGTTTCTTCCACAGGATTCCCCTTTCCGTATGTATTATGTTGCTTTCCTTTTTAGGTATGTATTATGTTGCTTCCACAGGATCTCCCTTTTCGGTATGTGTTATGTTGTTTCCACAGGATCTCCCATTTTGGTATTTACTATGCTGCTTCTACAGGATCTCCCTTTTCGGTATGTATTGTGTTGCTTCCACAGGATCTCCCATTTCGGTATTTGTTATCTTTCTTCCACAGGATCTCCCTATTCGGTATGCATTATGGTGCTTCCACCGGATCTCCCATTTCAATATTGCATTATGTTGCAACATGCATTATGTTGCTTCCAGCGGATCTCCCTTTTCAGTATTTATTATGTTGCTTCCACTGGATCTCCCTTTTCGATATGCATTATGTTGCTTCCACCGGATCTTCCTTTTCAATATTTGTTATGTTGCTTCCACAGGATCTACCTTTTCGGTATTTACTATGTTGCTGCCGCCGGATCTCCCTTTTCAGTATGCATTATTTTGCTTCCACAGGATCTCCCTTTTCGGTATTTATTATGTTGCTTCCACCGGATCTCCCTTTTCGGTATTTACTATGTTGCTTCCACGGTATCTCCCTTTCAGTATGTATTGTGCTGCTTCCCCCGGATCTCCCTTTTCGGTATTTATTATGTTGCTTCCACAGGATCTCCCTTTTCGGTATTTATTATGTTGCTTCCACCGGATCTCCCTTTTCCGTATTTACTATGTTGCTTCCACGGTATCTCCCTTTCAGTATTTATTGTGCTGCTTCCCCCGGATCTCCCTTTTCGGTATTTATTATGTTGCTTCAACAGGATCTCCCTTTTCGGTATTTATTATGTTGCTTCCACCGGATCTCCCTTTTCCGTATTTACTATGTTGCTTCCACGGTATCTCCCTTTCAGTATTTATTGTGCTGCTTCCCCCGGATCTCCCTTTTCGGTATTTATTATGTTGCTTCCACCGGATCTCCCTTTTCGGTATTTACTATGTTGCTTCCACGGTATCTCCCTTTCAGTATGTATTGTGCTGCTTCCCCCGGATCTCCCTTTTCGGTATATATTATGCTGCTTCCACAGGATATTCTTTTCGGTATGTATTATGTTGCTTTCAAAAGATCTTCCTTTTCATTATTCAGTGTGTTCCTTCCACAGGATCGCCCTTTTCGGTATTTACTACGTTGCTTCCAGAGGATCTCCCTTTTCGGTATGTATTGTGTTGCTTCCACGGGATTTCCCTTTTCGGTATGTATTGTGTTGCTTCCACCGGATCTCCCTTTTCAGTATGTATTGTGTTGCTTCCACGGGATCTCCCTTTTCGGTATGTATTGTGTTGCTTCCACGGGATCTCCCTTTTCGGTATGTATTATGTTGCTTCCACGGGATCTCCCTTTTCGGTATGTATTATGTTGCTTCCACGGGATCTCCCTTTTCAGTATGTATTATGTTGCTTCCACGGGATCTCCCTTTTCGGTATGTATTGTGTTGCTTCCACGGGATCTCCCTTTTCGGTATGTATTATGTTGCTTCCACGGGATCTCCCTTTTCGGTATGTATTATGTTGCTTCCACGGGATCTCCCTTTTCGGTATGTATTATGTTGCTTCCACGGGATCTCCCTTTTCGGTATGTATTATGTTGCTTCCACGGGATCTCCCTTTTCGGTATGTATTATGTTGCTTCCACGGGATCTCCCTTTTCGGTATGTATTGTGTTGCTTCCACAGGATCTCCCTTTTCAGTATGTATTGTGTTGCTTCCACAGGATCTCCCTTTTCGGTATGTATCATGTTGGTTTCGTAGGATCTCCCTTTTCGGTATGTATTGTGTTGCTTTCACAATATATCGTTTTTCGGTATTTACTATGCTGCTTCGACAGGAACTCCCTTTTCAGTATTTAGTATGTTGCTTCCACGGGATCTCCCTTTTCGGTATGTATTGTATTGCTTCCACAGGATCTCCCTTTTCGGTATGTATTTGTTGGTTTCACAGGATCTTCATTTTCAGTATGTATTTTGTTGGTTTCACAGGATCTCCATTTTCAGTATGTATTACATTGCTTCCACAGAATCTCCCTTTTCGGTATGTATTGTATTGCTTTCACACGATTTCCCTTTTCGGTTTTCATTATATAATAGAGTTGTTTACGATGTGTGCTTACACGTTTGGTTTACGTTTACTATGCTAGTGTTAGCATATGCATCTGTAAATTCGTGCCATTTTCTTCGAGTGAAGTTAATCATTAAGATTATGTTTTGTAATTCTGTGAGGTTGTTTCTCCTTTCAACTTGTTTGTTTCATCACTTATTATGTATTATTATGTGTTCATCATAAGACCAGTTGACAGATTTGTGTTGCCTTTGGATTTCAGCTTTGAATTCTTTGAGCGTGTGCTTTGTGTGATGAACACAGCTGTCACTAGAAGGCATTACATTGCAATTATGTTAGTTCCTTTTTTTTCAGATTAGTTCAGAAGTCGGTAATCCATTCTTGTTCGCCATTGTCTTATCGGATCTCCCTTTACAGTATGTGTTGTGTTGCGTCCACAGGATCTCCCTTTACAGTATTTATGGCGTCCGACCTGTCGTCCGACCTTCAAATACTCCTAGCGGCTAAAACCAACTGTACCTTTAGAGCAAAAAAATAAATGTTACCATTCACGTGCTATATCAGATAAGTTCTAGTGATAGTTTACAAATAGCTGTGACATTTACCTCTTTCACTGGTACTGGTGTTGATTAGATCGGGTATTTTTTAAAAAGTGTTTGTTATATCATCTCTTCTTTGTATTCTACCAGAACGTTTGTCCAACCGATGAATCCCATCAGGGTCTTAAACGTTTGATGGATTGACTGATTTCCACTTTACTGATTGAATTCGATCCTTCGTTGACGTTTCAAAAAAGAGTATGATAATGGACCTTTGGATACGGCCGAGCACGACACATACGAAATATTGCAGTCTCGGTTTGATTAAGACTGTTCATGAGCGGTAGTGAAATATGCTAGCTACCGCTCACGCCCTCTAGCCCCGGGTTGTGCAGAACTCAATATTCATAAAAAATCAACAGTACAGAATGTTAACCATCCCGAAGATCGCAAGCATATGGCGGTGGATATAGCAATATTTGTATCTTTATTTCATCCCCTATATCCAGCGGCGTATGGTCCCAGGATCTAATAAAATTGCATGCCCCGAAGAGCGAAATAAACAAAAAGGAATTTAGTTGGGGGCAGCGGTTATGAAGCCTGCGTATCACAAGTAACAGCCAAAAGACTAAATTAAAAAGCAGACAACATATTCTACGAGTGGTTAAACAATACCCAGTCTGGCAGAGCCTTTTATCGGCCAGAGTAGTGTAACCACCGAATCGAATATTAAGTAAGAAAACAAAAGAAATTGAAAATGTACCACCGATCACTGAATATAAGTATCGGACTCAGCGATCTCCAAAGATCGAATGAATAACAGTACTGATTGCAAGCGCGGGGAGACGTTTTACTGCCGTCACACTGCACAAGCAACGCCACAACTTTTTCACGATTGAAGCCGTATAGTATTGTTAAAACGTCGCCAACAACGGTTGTCTGCGTTAGAGAAGGCTCGAGGAAGGCTTGGTGATGTCTACATAGTCTATAGATGTTGTGTAATTATATCTTCACCGAAAGGTACGTTTTATGTTTGTCTTCCATTTTTAAAGGCAGTTTTTAAGACAGTTGAGAAAAAGTTGCTTAAAATCTCTCTCTCTCTCACCCATATAACTGTTTAAATCAAACAAAAATATCAGCCTTTAACTTTCTTTGTGGTGATTTTAATAATGAGATATGTTACTGAGCCTTTAATTCTCTCTGTGGTGGTTCTAAATAACTGAAATGTATTAATGAGCATTTACGTCTCTCTCTCTGTGGTGGTTCTAAATATATAACTGAGATGTGTTAGTGAGTCGTTAACTCTTTTTGTAGTGGTTCTAAATAACGCAGATGTGTTAGAGAGCCTTTAACTCTCGTTGTGGTGGTTCTAAATAACGCAGATGTGTGAGAGAGCCTTTAAGTCTCCTTGTGGTGGTTCTAAATAACGCAGATGTGTGAGAGAGCCTTTAACTCTCTTTGTGGTGGTTCTAAATAACGCAGATGTGTGAGAGAGCCTTTAACTATCTTTGTGGTGGTTCTAAATAACTGAGATGTGTTAATGATCTTTAACTCTCTTTGTGGTGGTTCTAAATAACTGAGATGTGTTAGAGAGCCTTTAACTCTCTTTGTGGTGGTTCTAAATAACGCAGATGTGTTAGAGAGCCTTTAACTCTCTTTGTGGTGGTTCTAAATAACGCAGATGTGTTAGAGAGCCTTTAACTCTCTTTGTGGTGGTTCTAAATAACGCAGATGTGTTAGAGAGCCTTTAACTCTCTTTGTGGTGGTTCTAAATAACGCAGATGTGTTAGAGAGCCTTTAACTCTCTTTGTGGTGGTTCTAAATAACGCAGATGTGTTAGAGAGCCTTTAACTATCTTTGTGGTGGTTCTAAATAACGCAGATGTGTTAGAGAGCCTTTAACTCTCTTTGTGGTGGTTCTAAATAACGCAGATGTGTTAGAGAGCCTTTAACTCTCTTTGTGGTGGTTCTAAATAACGCAGATGTGTGAGAGAGCCTTTAACTCTCTTTGTGGTGGTTCTAAATAACGCAGATGTGTTAGAGAGCCTTTAACTCTCTTTGTGGTGGTTCTAAATAACGCAGATGTGTGAGAGAGCCTTTAACTCTCTTTGTGGTGGTTCTAAATAACGCAGATGTGTGAGAGAGCCTTTAACTATCTTTGTGGTGGTTCTAAATAACTGAGATGTGTTAATGATCTTTAACTCTCTTTGTGGTGGTTCTAAATAACTGAGATGTGTTAGAGAGCCTTTAACTCTCTTTGTGGTGGTTCTTAATAACTGAGATGTGTTAATGATCTTTAACTCTCTTTGTGGTGGTTCTAAATAACTGAGATGTGTTAGAGAGCCTTTAACTCTCTTTGTGGTGGTTCTAAATAACGCAGATGTGTGAGAGAGCCTTTAACTATCTTTGTGGTGGTTCTAAATAACGCAGATGTGTTAGAGAGCCTTTAACTCTCTTTGTGGTGGTTCTAAATAACGCAGATGTGTGAGAGAGCCTTTAACTATCTTTGTGGTGGTTCTAAATAACGCAGATGTGTTAGAGAGCCTTTAACTCTCTTTGTGGTGGTTCTAAATAACGCAGATGTGTGAGAGAGCCTTTAACTATCTTTGTGGTGGTTCTAAATAACTGAGATGTGTTAATGATCTTTAACTCTCTTTGTGGTGGTTCTAAATAACTGAGATGTGTTAGAGAGCCTTTAACTCTCTTTGTGGTGGTTCTTAATAACTGAGATGTGTTAATGATCTTTAACTCTCTTTGTGGTGGTTCTAAATAACTGAGATGTGTTAGAGAGCCTTTAACTCTCTTTGTGGTGGTTCTAAATAACGCAGATGTGTGAGAGAGCCTTTAACTCTCTTTGTGGTGGTTCTAAATAACGCAGATGTGTTAGAGAGCCTTTAACTCTCTTTGTGGTGGTTCTAAATAACGCAGATGTGTTAGAGAGCCTTTAACTCTCTTTGTGGTGGTTCTAAATAACGCAGATGTGTGAGAGAGCCTTTAACTATCTTTGTGGTGGTTCTAAATAACGCAGATGTGTTAGAGAGCCTTTAACTCTCTTTGTGGTGGTTCTAAATAACGCAGATGTGTGAGAGAGCCTTTAACTATCTTTGTGGTGGTTCTAAATAACTGAGATGTGTTAATGATCTTTAACTCTCTTTGTGGTGGTTCTAAATAACTGAGATGTGTTAGAGAGACTTTAACTCTCTTTGTGGTGGTTCTTAATAACTGAGATGTGTTAAAGAGCATTTAACTCTCTTTGTGGTGGTTCTTAATAACTGAGATGTGTTAGAGAGCCTTTAACTCTCTTTGTGGTGGTTCTTAATAACTGAGATGTGTTAAAGAGCATTTAACTCTCTTTGTGGTGGTTCTTAATAACTGAGATGTGTTAGAGAGCCTTAAACTCTCTTTGTGGTGGTTCTAAATAACTGAGATGTGTTAATGATCTTTAACTCTCTTTGTGGTGGTTCTAAATAACTGAGATGTGATAGAAAGTCTTTAACTCTCTTTTTGGTGGTTCTAATTAACTGAGATGTGTTAGAGAGCCTTCATCTCTCTTTGTGGTGGTTCTAAAAAACTGAGATGTGTTAGAGAGCCTTTAACTCTCCTTGTGGTGGTTCTAAATAACAGAGATGTGTTAGAGAGCCTTTAACTCTCTTTGTGGTGGTTCTAAATAACTGAGATGTGTTAGAGAGCCTTTAACTCTCTTTGTGGTGGTTCTAAATAAATGAGATGTGTTAGAGAACCTTCAACTCTGTGGTGGTTCTAAATAACTGAGATGTGTTAGAGAGCCTTCAACTCTCTTTGTGGTCGTTCTAAATAACTGAGATGTGTTAGAGAGCCTTCAACTCTCTTTGTGGTGGTTCTTAATAACTGAGATGTGTTAAAGAGCATTTAACTCTCTTTGTGGTGGTTCTTAATAACTGAGATGTGTTAGAGAGCCTTAAACTCTCTTTGTGGTGGTTCTAAATAACTGAGATGTGTTAATGATCTTTAACTCTCTTTGTGGTGGTTCTAAATAACTGAGATGTGTTAGAAAGTCTTTAACTCTCTTTTTGGTGGTTCTAATTAACTGAGATGTGTTAGAGAGCCTTCATCTCTCTTTGTGGTGGTTCTAAATAACTGAGATGTGTTAGAGAGCCTTTAACTCTCCTTGTGGTGGTTCTAAATAACAGAGATGTGTTAGAGAGCCTTTAACTCTCTTTGTGGTGGTTCTAAATAACTGAGATGTGTTAGAGAGCCTTTAACTCTCTTTGTGGTGGTTCTAAATAAATGAGATGTGTTAGAGAGCCTTCAACTCTGTGGTGGTTCTAAATAACTGAGATGTGTTAGAGAGCCTTCAACTCTCTTTGTGGTCGTTCTAAATAACTGAGATGATTTAGAGAGCCTTTAACTATCTCTGTGGTGGTTCTAAATAACTGAGATGTGTTAAAGAACATTTACCACTCTCTCTGTGGTGGTTCTAATTAACTGAAATGTGTTAGAGAGCCTTTAACTCTCTTTGTGGTGGTTCTAAATAACTGAGAAGTGTTAGTGAGTCTTCAACTCTCTCTCTCCCTCTCTCTCTCTCTCTCTGGTGATTCTAAATAACTGAGATGTGTTAGTGAGCCTTTAACTCTCTCTATGTGGTGAAATAACTTAGATGTGTTAGTGAGCCTTTAACTCTCTCTGTGGTTGTCCTAAATAACTGAGATGTGTTAGTGAGCCTTTAACTCTCTCTCTCTCTCTCTCTCTCTCTCTCTGCGGAGGTCCTAAATGACTGAGATGTGTTAGTGAACCTATAACTCTCTCTCTGTGGTGATCCTAAATAACCGAGATGTGTTAGTGAGCTTTTAACTCTCTCTCTCTCTCTCTCTCTCTGTGGTGGTCCTAAATAACTGAGCTGTGTTAGTGAGCCTTTAACTCTCTCTGTGGTTGTCCTAAATAACTGAGACGTGTTAGTGAGTCTTTAACTCTCTCTCTCTCTCTGTGGAGGTCCTAAATAACTGAGATGTGTTAGTGAGCCTTTAACTCTCTCTCTATCTGTGGTGGTCCTAAATAACTGAGATGTTTTAGTGAGCCTTTAACTCCCTCTGGTGTGGTTCTAAACTAAGAGGTGGTTGAGAGCCGTTAAACAACCCAATCAATGATGTGGTTGCTTTTCCAGCTAGTTAGTTTCCGGTTTATTGTGCAGGTAGTTTTTGATGACACGTATTTTCCTTAGTTTTTGTGAATGCCTCTGTGCTATCCATTAGATTTAATTGTTTATTTTATATCGGAGAAAACTTCCTATGACGCATATATTTCTTTAATGACCATGCATGAGTTTTTCAATACGGGAAGTTCTATCCCGTATTGAGAAACTCATGGTAATTAAACTCTATTTAGCCTGGTTCCCTGGACTCCCACAATGCTTTGTGGGAGGTCAGGGAACCAGGTTAAACTCTATTTTCTTTTCGCCTAGTAGGCCTACCCTATGTTAATGTATGTTGTGTGTGTATTTTTTCATTTCAGAATGGTTAAAAAAGTAATTGCAGAGATATGTTTAGTTCTATCAAGCAGAATTATGTTAACCTGTTGCCGAGGCGTGGCATTTTCTACCGTATTCTAGTACAGTCCCGGGCTCATCCTCTAAACACACCCTACCCCAACCCCTTCACCGCCCTCAACGCTCGCATACCTATACCTTTTGGATTAGTTTCGGTTTATGTTCACTTTCCTACATTTTTGAAGTTCACGCTTAAAAGCAGCTGCACTTTCCCGACCCTGTTGTTTGTGTTTGTTGCACAAATACTACACGTATTACCGACCCTGTTGTTTGTGTTTGTTGCGCAAATACTACACGTATTACCGACCCTGTTGTTTGTGTTTGTTGCGCAAATACTACACGTATTACCGACCCTGTTGTTTGTGTTTGTTGCGCAAATACTACACGTATTACCGACCCTGTTGTTTGTGTTTGTTGCGCAAATACTACACGTATTACCGACCCTGTTGTTTGATGCGCATTAATCAGTCTCAGAATAAATTTCATTTGGTTTCACTTTTTTTTTATTGTTTGACGTCTGACAGTATTATGCCATGAAGGTTTTGAGAAAATTACTTCTGTGCGATTGAAGAAATGCATTTCATAACACCAATGCGGAATGCACTAAATCCAAGCATGCACCTAAAAACATGTTAAATGTGGATTATATCATATTTTGTACAAAATGCCTCAAAGTCTAACTGTTTGATGATTTTTGTTTTGTGGTGAGTTTTCATTGACCGTGAGTATATTTATGAATGGGACTTAGCGTCGCTTTTAAATAAATCCGATCTAGTCTATGGAACAGATGGCATAGCTATTTAAAGGGAATGTAGCGCCACAGCCAAATTATATTTATTATTGAGAGTGCTGAAAAAAAATAATAAAGGTGAAAACAAATTCAAAATCGAATGATAAACAAAGAAGATATGATTATTTGAAGGTTCTGTTGAAACGGATATGGAAGCCGTTATTTTGAGATCTATGACATCACAGTTATAATGACCATATATGGAATATTTATAAATATGAAAAATTACTGATTAATAGGAAAAAATGAGAGCAACTGTATGAAAAAATATGTATACTTAATGGCAATAATACTTTAAATGACCAGTAAAGGATTTTGCATTCATTTGCAGCGACTTTCTTTGCTTTAATTTAATGATATTGATCAATATTCCATATATGGTAATTTGGAACTATGATATCATAGTTCTCAAAATGGCGTCTCCCATATCCATTTTAGAACAACCATCAAATGGCCATATATTTTTTGTTTATCATCTGATTTTGATAATTATCTCACCCTTTTCCAAGTTTGTCAGAACTCTCAATAATAAAGCTTGTTTGGCTGTGACGCTACATTCCCTTTAACGTGCTCGGAGAGTTGGTCCAGACGGACGCGGCTAAGATAAAGTGCCTTGCCCAAGAACACAACGACGAAACTCAATGGCACCGTCAAGGCTCCGGTTTCAAATCCACCACGCTATCAACAGCCTGGTGCATCTACTGTGCAAAGCATTGTCGGAGGCCAGGGGACCAGGCTACTGTGCAAAGCATTGTGGGAGGCCAAGGAACCAGGCTACTGTGCAAAGCATTGTGGGAGGGGAACCAGGCTACGCTATCCACTGTAATAAAACCAAGATTTCTATTTGAGTTCAACCAGGTTTCTATTTACAAATCTTATTAAATAATTTCTGAAAGAGTCTAAAACACATTAGTCTGGCGTTATTACTAATGGCCACTTATTGATTGCAAATGATGCATATTCTTACTTACCAGGAACTGTATAGATACTAGTAGATAAAATCCTGGAACTTCTCGGGGACTACTGTACTGGAAGTTTTTAATGTGTCACCGATATCTGCGAACCAAATCAATGTCTTCACCAACCGGCATGGAAGGGGTGTAAGAGTTGGTGTTGGTGGAGGGTGGGGGAGCATACCCATGGGAATTAGACAAACGTTCAAACTGATTGTCCAATGTCCATACCTAGGAGCAACATTTATGTATAATCCCCAGGATTATGGATAGGAGTTTTGATATCAACATCGGCATAGCTACTATTAGCCATATTATAGGCCCGGGCATATAGATCAATTTGAAAAATAAATAAAGGAAAAGTCTAAAAATGCAAGAAAAATTGAAGCCGGAGTGGGTGGTGGAGTGAGTGGGAGGAGGAGGGGGTGGGGGTGTTTAAAGGTCAACATTTGTTCCTTAATTTATTTTACAGTGTAGGTAATTCAATGCCTTTGTCAAATATTAATTCTCAAATGTGTCAAAAAATATTTCTTCAAATACCACACAAGTGTTCTGTCAGATTTACGCCAAAAACACCATTGCATAGCTAATTAAAAAGCATCGTCGGGGGTGCATGCTTCGGACACCACCCCCCCCCCCATCCCCCCCACCACCCCTCATCCCCCATCCCCCCACCCACCAGTTTGTCGGGCCTATATACAGTTTAGGTAAGCTACGCCCCTGATCAACATCAAATATCAATATGTCATATGTATCAGTGAGTCAGACATGTTTAGTAAATATATTTTTAAAATCGGTTTGAAAAATAAAAATTGCTCATGCGGAAGTTATTTTTGATAGCATACTTCCAATGCAAAATTCGTTCCATCAAAATTTAGATATTTTTTTTTTTTTATTTTTTTTTTTTTTTTTATTAGAATTTCTTTCCAAAATTGCCTTTAATGTGTTTGAGTAATCGTTGTGTTGAAATAATCTAAATTAAGACATCTGGGAAAGGCTTATAGCAAAATAGCAATGCTAGCATATTTGAGATTTTTCTAATTTCTGCTACCTCAGCAACAATGAATTAATATGGGAAACCCCTTTTAAAAAAACGTATTTTGACTGTGAAATAGTTCTCAACCACACACCCGGTATCCGGATAAAACCACGTTGGAGCGATACGACGAACGCGGATCACCCGTCAATGAATATATATCCTAGGTGAGTCTAAAAAGGCTTTGTTATGGACATGTAAACGTGTTTTCCATTCGTTGTTTTAAGGGTGACCACTGCTGAGGTTTTGGATTTTTGCACTTCCGGAAATTTACATTTGTTATATTTCAAAAATTATAATAAAACTGGAAAAAATAATTATACAGTAACAAACTCATGCCCAATAGGGATATTTTAGTGCAAAAAAAATGAACATTTTTTAGATTATTTTTTTTACCTCACATGTTGTGCCCAAAATTGACAATTTTTAACATAAGCCAAAATGGGGGGTAGGGGTACAAAAGATGGTATTTCTCAAAAACCGTTTAAGATATTCACTTAATTTAAACTTTATTACAAAGACATGTGTTAGGATATACAGAGACAGCAATACAAAGTATTGTTCCTATTATTTGTTACAGACCTATGCCGTTATATGTCAGAGCTCTTCGAAATCTAAAAAAGCACATTTTTTTCTCAGTTTTTATTGAATATCTTTCTTATATGCACACCGACCCCCAATTTTTATTTTTTCATTCTAAAACTCAGGTCTTATATATATTGTAGACAAAATATCTCAAAAAGTTAACTGTTCCTTTATCATGAAAAATTGATTTATCACAAATTTAAAAATGCAATTTATAGTAAACTGGGTGGGGTAATGACAAGGGATGTAATAATTGTTCAGATGGTGATAAAAATACCACAACTCCTAATTTTTCGTCCTAAAGTATGAACTATTACATTAAAAAAGACGGAAAATCGATACCTGTTCTGCAAACCACACTACACACATATAAGTTGCCATACACAATTTTCAGCTGATTCAGAATTTAAAACCACACTGTGAGAGTGTATTACTAAAGATTAATTTTGCGAAAAAGTTATATCACCGACCCATCATTATTTTTCCAGAAACTAACTAGTAATATGTTAGTCTTCATAAAAAACAGGGAAATTAAAAATTCTTACTGTTCTGATATTCACCAGAGGGCACCCTTAAGTACTATTTTTTGGCAGTAATTATATAGTTCAACAATTAAATAAGAAATAAATTTGGCGTTCAGTAAGTGATGCAATCGGTATTGAAACATCATTTCACCGCAGCACTGTATCTCGATAGTTCGAGTCTTATTTCTTCCGAGAACGGTGTTGATCAGCATGTTGTTGTGTTTAACTAGCAAGACAAATGTATAACAAACAGGCATTTAAAAGTTTAAGCTACATAGAGCGTGTTTAAATAGCAACCCAGGGGAAATATGGGAGGGGTGTAAGGAAAAATGGATACGACTTAGATTTGTTATGATACGATCACGCTCGGAGCACAAAACACAAATGATACGACGAACTCGGAGTATAATATTCATTTATTTAAGCTCTTATATCAAATTAAAAGTCTTTGATAGCATTTTAAGCTCTACTGGCCAAAGGCCAGAAGAGCTTATAGGATGATGAGTTGTCCGTCCGTCCGTCCGTCCGTCCATTCGCCGGTCGTTAACTTTTGCTTTGTTAACATGATAGAGATTTCGTATTTAATCCTATATTTACCAAACTTTGTCGGTGCATACATCTCAATGAAAGTGCGTTTGAAACTGGTCTCTCACCGCTGCGGGTTCGAATCTCACTGGGATCTTGATTTGTAAGTCAGGAAATGTTTATCCTTGTGGATGGCTAGGTACCTAGTTCTAGTACTACATAGCCCAGGTCACCATTCAACTAACCGAATGACCGACTGACCGATCAACCAAC